>JNEY01000002.1:421331-442056 GCA_020875895.1 Aphelenchus avenae
GTGTGGAAGAAGCCCTCTAGAGGGAGGAGGATCGTCGAGAAGAATTTTCGCACTTGTTGAGGCAGCTCGTTTTCGGATACAGCATAGGTGGCTAAGTCTCGGTGTACTACCACCCAATCCGAGCCGCCGTCGATCCGCAAGTATGCGGGATAGTTGTCTCTTAAAGCACGGAATATTCGTCAACATAACGACGGTATACTGCATACCTGTCACGTGCCCTCCACATACGGTTCTCGCACTGAGTGAAGAAAAAGTTGAAGCCTTGCTTTTTGATGAAGCTCGCTGTGTTGTAGCCATGACTTGCCAGGAAGCTCTTGCCGTTATGGCTAAAGCTCAGCGTCACTATCAAAGCACTAAACAATGTAACATACTGTGCCAAGTTGTATTCCAACTCGCTCAGCGAGAGAACGGGCATATCGGTTTCGCTGAGGTTGAGAATGTAGTCCCACTTGTTCCACTTAGAGTCGGAAAGCGCGGTGCGCACAACATCGAGAAACATTTCTAGCAGGCTCGTGCCGCCCCATATAGTGGCGTACCGGTGGTCGGTCACGTGGAAGTTGTTCAGCCCTCTTGCCTTGAGTTGCCCCTCCAAGTCACGCATACCTAAGAATCTCCCGGTAGATTCTTTTTGCATACACACCTTACTTTTGTACATGTACTGTTGTCGGACGTCCACATGCACAATGTAGAGATGATGCGGATCGTACACCATTCGTAGCATCCTGCGGACCTGCCGCACGTTGCGACCGTTCAGCTGCAATAGAAAGAGAATGGTCACGTTGCTGCGCTGCGACGAATGCTGCAGTTGTGCGACATCATCCGGCAGTGGCATGAAACTGGGGTTGTTCTTGCCCTTTGCTAAAGTTTGATAGTTAGGTATTCATCACACGTTGGCGAAAGCGGACCTTTAACGCCGGTCTTGTAGAGAGCCACAGCTTCGTAGCCACCGCAGTGCGTTGTGTTCGAGGCTGGGCAGACATACTGGTGACAGGACTCGTCGGGGAGACGCACGGAGTTCGCATCGGGTTCTTCATCACCACAGAAACATTCATATTCGTACTCAAGGCCTAAACACAAAGCTCAATGTGAGCTGTTTTTCGGAAACACACCTGCGTACTTGAAGCCGGCACGAAGGCACGCCCTGGTACAGAATGCTGGGCTGTTCTTTACCTTGAATTCGTACTTGAACGCAGTGAGCACGCGCTTGCTCGAACTGTCCTTGAAGCATCCAACATATGTGTCGGTCTCCGAAGAGTCTAAATTCACAAGCATAAGCTCAAATCTTTCCGCATTCGCAAAGCATGCGAGGTTACTCCGTACCATAGCGAGGGCAGCTGTTTCGCACTTCTCGCACTGGCCATCCGACGTCATCCATGTTGCATATGAGGTCTTCCAATCTCTGCTTGCAGTCCTGAGTTTTCATTCGAGTCCAAGCGCTTTTAGCCAGCGACTCGTTTGCGATGCACGTGGGTAGTGTACTCGTCTAGACGGAGCAACCTTACTGACCATAGTAGTAAGGACGTTAAACGAACCGTTGTCGAGTCTTGCTGTCGCTCAAGATAGTGCGAGATGAGCGTGATGTTGAGCAGGAAGAGCCCAGCGGTGATCCCGAGGAGGAAGCATATCCGTCGTCTGGACACAGCGAAGAGGGCAACGGTGCATTTTGCGAGGTTGTCCAGGCTGCTTGACATGAAGAACTGCCGGGCGAGCTTCAACCTGAACGAAAGTTTGAAAACACTGTGAACCACATTGATAGTGAGAGTGAAACAATGTTCATTCTGTGCTGAGGGCGGTCACCGAGGTTTAAAGGTGTTAGTGCATCGTTTCGTCGCACAACAGCCTCCCGACAACGTACCGTCCGAAAACAGCATTTTGCATAAATTTTCACGTTCCATAACGTAAACAAAAACATTTCGGAGCTGCGCTGACACTTCGAATTTAACGACTGTTCTGAATAGAGGCGTTAGAGGTTAATCCCCGTCGGCGCTTAGGACTCACCAGTTGGACGACGCCATCACTCCCGTCTCGGAGCGCGGTATGATCAGGGATCAGCGCGTATATGGCAGAAAATTCCCGTGGTGCTAGGCCTCATTACACAACATTTTTATCCGTCACTCAGACCCATACTGGCGCAAAGCATGGCGGCCCGACTAAAACACCTGTCTTTACAAGGGGAATTTCTAATTGCATCAGAATGCCACAAGAATAACGAAAGCCTTAGCGAACTTATGCTATGCGGGGAAGGAATTCAGTCGCGGAGTTTTGTATTTGGGCAGCTAAAAAGACGGTAGAGCAAAGGAGTAGTTTTGCAGCTGTGCACACTTAAAGAAAACAGTTACAAAACTGGCTAGTGTCGTCAAAGCGTAAACACCTGCAAAGTACAACCTATGGCGAAGTTCAAAGACGTGCTACGTGCTACATGAAGACGTGCAAAGCGCGCTTTCAGAGATTTGGTACTTGGCTTTCAATTTTCCGAATCCAACGGCCAGTCACTAACGTCTCCCTTGCACTGTTTTCGGTTCGGTTACTCCTTTCCGCTCTACCCAGCAACACTTTCCAGTAATGCTGTAGAACTGGGGGCTACTGTATAGGAGGCAAACAAAACCCAACTGGGTGGTCCTCAGGTGCATTCTTCCACAAGCTGACGTTGATTTTTACGTAAATTATCGAGTGTCCGGGATAATTGCCCTAAGTTGACTCGTTACGTGCCGAAGCTGCTCGCAGGCTTTCAGCCAGCATGTGCCGAAAGCCGCAGAAGTACGAATGAGTAATTCGGCGAATCGAGTAATCGACGCGCTCCGCCGTGACTGATTCTTTTCATGAGTTGTACCACGTTGACGACAGTCGTCGACGATAAATGAGCATCGAGAAGAGGCTTAGTCAGCAAACCTTGCGTAACTGCAGCGGCTGTGAGTAGTCAGAATGGCTCAAGACGTGTCGCTGGATCTTGAACGTTTCCGTCAACTAGGCCAGAGGTTGAGTCATGCTGGCTGGCAATACCGGGGAGTATTCAAGCAAACGCCCTGCCTTACCCAGAATCAGGGATGGCCCGTAGCCGCCTGATGGCGACCAGACCCAGTGCTGATCGTCAACTTGCGACTAGTAGAAATATTTTGACTACCAATTCATCAGTATCTTCCGATGCAAGGCGAGCTAAATCAGAGCCCATGCCGGAAAATTTAGAGGCAATAGTCATATGTCGCCACGGGCGGGAAACGGCCAACTCGGCCCGAGATTCTAGTGCCAGAACTTGAGGTCGTCAAGGCTTGGCTTGGCTGAGGTAGCTGACACCAAGGAGGGACAGTAAAATCATGACCTGTTCGATGCACTCCGCAAGTACTGCGTAACCGTACATCGGATCGTGTTTCTCTCCATTATGTTGAGCCTTGCAGAAGCCTCCCTAACCTCAATCCCTCGGCATAGTTCATCACGAATGAGCGACGAGGATTCTCCAGGCGAAGACGGGATGTGCGCCAACCAGCATCATGGTAAGAACCTCTAGGCTGTCTATTAACTGGCCTTCATTGGTTGTCGTCGGCCGACCTGGTAGGTGGTCCTGACTAAACCCGTCTCGACGCTGAAAATGGATTGAACAGATGGGTTAGGGCTTCCCTATATCTCAATCGCTCGGCCCGGTATGCTACGAATCTATCAGACCTGAAGGCCATGAAGGCCAATGTGCGAGTGATAGGATCCATAGATTGGCCGAACTAGGTACTCGTCTTTTTAGCTTCGGACCAGAATGAACTAGCGTTTCATCAGCGTCAGAAGGACCACGCAGCCGCGCTGAGAGCAATTCGTGACCGACTGAAGTACTTCTGTCTTCCGATGGGTAAGGGTAAGATTTTCGCTGCGACCATGTTGTAAAATGAGATCTTCGAATTGTCTTAGACATTAATCCGCGAGTCTGACTTTGAGTCTAAGGTAGTACCTGAGGTGAAGCACTCAGACAAAGGACTAGGTTTTCCACGTCCAGCTTGGTAGTCATAACTAGTGGGCACATGTATAGTTCGGCCCCCCCACCGTGGGGGGGCCCGGCTAGACCGTTGAAATTATAACGGTCTAGCCTGGCCCCCCACTTTTCGTAATGGTCTAGTCAGGCCCCTATCGAAAGTATCGAAAGGATTTGTTACTCACCCGGCTTAGTATTGTATCTCAGCCGGCTTAGTATTGTATCTCAGCCGAAAGCTAACTGATTCTGCGGCTCAGGAGAGGCGGGAGGGGGGGGGGGCGCACCGCGAGGACGCGAAGCGTCCGAGCGATGCGTGTACTGGCTTAGGCTTAGGAAGAGTGATGATGGGGGCCAGGCTAGACCGTTCTGGTAGGTGGGGGGCCAGGCTAGACCGTTGAAATTATAACGGTCTAGTCGGGCCCCCCCCACGGTGGGGGGGCCGAACTATACATGTCCCAACTAGTGAGTATATGCACTTCTCGAGCCAATATTCATTGGAATCGCGCATTTGGGCCTTGGCCTGGCCCCCCGGGTTCGCCCTCAACCGGCCCTAAATAGTTGTTTGCCGGCTACATCGTACACTTCTTGTTTCCAGAATCGGCTTATTTCCGTAGAGTATACCTGGCAAGTATCAAGACACTCTCATTACCACATTACGTCCGCTTTCTTGGTTTTACCAGACTAGTACGTTCGGACAACCCCGATATCCAACGTAGTCGCGGTTCTCGAAGCGAATGCCTCCGCCATGGCCACCGGCTAATCGAAGAACAAAAATCGGTTAAGAGCGCAATGAGTGAATGAGTCTGCGCTGTTCCTAGGACTCTGCTGCCACCTCAAATATACCTTCTGACATGATGTTTTTTATGCTTCATGCCAAGCCATTCTAAGCTAACACCTGCATTTAGCGAACATGGCGTATGCTATGCAGTACACGTTCTATGCGTTGTCCACCATCGCCACTGCGGTTTTCATTGGCACAGGTATGCTTGGCAGAAAAGGCATCAAGGACAGAAAGAAATAGATTTTCGAAACTGGCCCAACTAAAGGCTCCACCATAAAAGCTAAGCGGACATAGAGAAAAGACCCCGCTCAAAAGCTTCCGATATCCGCCAGGAGCAGTCGGCAACCGTCGTTTGGTACTCTCAATGCATACCGCTTTAACTTTAGGCCTGTTCTACATGCTCACGGGACAAGGGTCGCGCTTCGACATTGCGTGGTTCCTCGAGAACACATCACCTCACATGTGGGCTGGTCTTGGCATCGCCGCCTCGCTCTCGCTGTCCGTTATTGGTGCTGGATGGTAAGTCGTACGCTACTCCAAAAGCACACAAGAAACAATTGCTTAGGGGCATCTTCACGACTGGCTCATCGATCCTCGGCGGAGGTGTGAAGGCGCCGCGGATCCGCACCAAGAACTTGGTGTCGATCATTTTCTGCGAGGCCGTCGCCATTTTCGGCATCATCATGGCGTTCGTCTTCGTCGGCAAGTACCAGCCGTTCGAGCGCGAGAACTTCGACATCACCAACGAGGAACAGAGGAGAACCATCGCCACGAACCTCGCCGCCGGATACATGATCTTCGGCGGCGGCCTCACCGTCGGCTTCAGCAACTTTGTGTGCGGACTCGCTGTCGGTAAGAAAGATCCGCGAAGTTGGGGTGGCACTAGCCTCTCGCCTGCCCTTCGCGTAGGGGATGTCCAGTTTGTAATCACTTTCTCGTCTAATTAGAAAATGGCGTCCTCGCAGGCAGGTGTTCTTAGGCATGCGTGTCAACGATTTACTATTCCCTAGTGTGCCACAAAAATGCTGAACTTATGGCACACGATTAGCTATTACTTTTGTCCCCCTACTACCAATTGCTTGTTCCGATGTTCTGGAAGATCCGAACTGTCTTGAAAGCCGTTTGGAAAGAATCCTTTCTATCCTGCAACAAGTCGTGCTGTCCTATGCCGATCCGTACATGCGAACCCATACCACATGCGAGCCTAAACTTCTACCGTTACGTTTTGCCACGCAATCCAGACAGAACGATTCGTTGTTCGAACTGATTTGTGATTCATGCATGCGGTACCGCCTGGTACGCATGGTAAGCTTACCGCCTCATACGCATGACTGCACGCACAGCTACATGCTCACTACATCCTAGACGCTTTGCACATATCACCAGCGCTGAAGGTTGTATGTCTCAACTTAAGTTTTTCGCCTAACGTCATAAAATATGTCTCCTTTCTTCCTCTTAGTTTACGCAGAACTTACTTTCTCTTGCAAAGTAGGTGGCGGCTGGCCGCTGTTCCGGCCGCAAATGCGTTCCCCCTATTCTTGTAGTTTCTTAGTTATAAGGCCGTAGTTCGGAAGCATGGAGTGAACGTCGCTCTGTGTTTAGGTATTGTCGGATCTGGCGCGGCACTCGCCGACGCTGCAAACCCGGCACTCTTCGTGAAGATCCTGATCATCGAAATCTTCGCCAGCGCCATCGGGCTCTTCGGCATGATCATCGGTATTGTTCAGGTAACGCCTTAACTGCGAAACTTCCTCAGTGAATCGTGTTCCAGACGAACAAGGCGCAAATGGGCTCGCACTGAGCTGCGCCAATCGTTCAGCGGACGTCGGCCCGGTACTTCCAAGCATCTTCCATCCTTTGCTGCGCACTTCTTGTATACACACGTTTCCTGACATCTCATACACACACACTGTTCTTCTTTCACTTAGCTCTTGCACCCGAAAGGGCTTAATTAAGTAGGTGTCGCAAATATGGACGGCAGATACAGCCCCACAAACTTTTACGCTATTGAGCTCGCAAATGCGTCGTTCTCGTGCAGTTGCCCTTTGCTGACCCATGACTTTCTTTCCAAATGCCCTAGAGGCTTAGAACATCGTTCCAAATCTTAGTGACTATTTTCCATTCGAAAGTGCTTCATGAAGCCAGTTATTTTTCCGATTGAGCGCATCTTCTACACCGTGCTACAGATTTCCTACGATTGGTTCGACGATATATCTGTCGCAGGGATTAATAAAAAGAAAACTTTACTGCTTACTTCTGTGCACATAGCCCAAGCCGTGACTGAAGAAGAGGTAAGAGCGGGTTTTTTTCTGGTGTCATTGGTTAGGTACCAGTTTAAAAATGCGGAATAATTTACAGTTACTTAATAAGCAGCTAAAAACATAGAGCTTTATAGAACATACATAGAACAACTTCATTTTCACAAATATGGTGTTCTTTCAAAGAACGCCACCACGTTTTCCTGTCGGAAGGCAATGCCATGCGTCGCTTAAAAAAACTCTTACCCAGTTGTTAGTCACAGTTCCGCACTACTACTACTGGCGGCACTTAACAGGTCAGATTTTCCCGACGTTGAACTCTAATCTGCAAGATTCTACGTGCGCAAATGCTCCTCACACTTGCGGTCACGTTGTGAAAGTCGTTGCCATTATTTACGCGTCAATATTTACTCTGACCCATGCTTGTTTACGGCCTCGCAGGGGCTCCGCCCTGCTTGCTGGTATAAATAGGCCACATGCAATCCCTTTTCACGCACTTCAGTGGCATTCTTCATCGAACATAACGCAAAATGGACCTCGATTTTAATGATCCCTTGAACCTCAACAGCACGAACACCAGTCTTATGAATCCAAGCGGAGGCATTCTGGGCCCTACGCAGACGGATACGCCTTCCTCGTGGGTGTCGATCAACAACGACGAATTCGTCTACAAGGTGGATCTCGGCGGATTTCCCGCTAAGGACATCGAGGTGGACCAGCAGGTAATAGTTAGCCCTTCACAAACTGAATAGCAACTTGACATCTTCTGAACCCCAGGTTTGGCAAGGTTCAATCATGGACCCCTTACGGAGGCCCTGCCCCGCAAGGACTTTTTACTAAGTTCAAAAGATCAAATTCATGCCAGTTTTAGGGAGACGAGCTCGTTCTTCACGGCCGTCATGTGGAGCAAGGCGACAGTTCGTTCTCGGAACAAGCGTTCGAGAATCGCGTGCGTGTGCCTGCCGGAATCGTGAAGGACACCATTCGTTGCCAGCTGGACGACTCCGGCTGCCTTCTGATCAGCGGAAAGCGCGATCTCTCGGCCATCGAGCAACAGGGTCAGGACTTCATTCCGCTCTCTGACTGATCCAACGCTCCTCAGCTTTAACATACTCCATTTCATCATTATTCGGTTGTACATATAATGTTGTGCTCCTAATATTTAGGCGTACATTTTCAATAAAAAGTTAACCATGACTTTTCTGGCTTACGCTTCTTACAACACCGTTATCCCCCTCATTCTGAGGATTCTACGCAAAGTTTCAGAGCTGCCTCCTCAGAGTTTTGTGAGAGGAGTAGACCAGAAGGTAGCCTAGAATTTGAAGCAGTTCAAGTCAACATTGTTATTGTGTTCGAGAGCTGCAGCGGTGGGACTGTTTGTCCTTGAAACGGGTGTCGGGAAAAGAGTGCACGTGCCTCCACCCGATCTGATGCCTTGCAGGAATACTGAGTATTCTCGCTGGTCCACTGTCCTTAGAAAGCACCTGCACACTGATTTGCACCATACCTATTCTTGCGCTTCCTGATTTTGAAGGCGCCGCAGGTTCTCCATAAATTGCGTCACTAGAAAAACATGTTTCCCAACCCGATTGCATTGCATTTGCACGGGATGCTCTCGCAGCGATTCGAATTTGGCGCCGTTGACTGAGCGCCCAGAAGGTGCTAGTCACTTCACAACGTGTGCTGGTTAAATCACACGATTCATTCATTGTAAGCATAAGTGCATTTTGTGATGATTTTTTAATGGGACCAAAATTCTCTAAAAACGCGGTAGTACTATTGTTTAGATGACGATCAACATAAAGGTGAAGACGCTCGACGGCAGAGACCATCAGGTCACTATTGACGAAAATGTAAGTATGCAAATTAAGTAGCTGCTGGCAAGAACACCAGTTTACCATGATTATCGAAAAAACAAAAGAAATAAATTTTGCAGTCAAAGGTGGATAAGTTTCACTTCGGTCTTCCTTGGCAACCAGACTTTGAGAGAGTTATTCAAAAATTTTTATCACTTCTTTCTTCAAAAAATAAACATGTTTCGCAATTTAGGCGGCTCTCTCGGACCTTCGCGCTATGCTCGAAGGAATTACATCAATACCGAAGGAGCGTCAGCGCTTAATCTTCCGTGGACGCCCATTGACGGACGACTCTCGATCTCTTAACAGTTACGGCGTTTACGACGACTATGCAATCCATCTCGTGGACAAGCCGCAACCGGCGCCTCAGCCTGCCGGCACCTCCGCAGAAGCTGCAGGTGACGGTGACGAGCACGGCAGAACACATGGAGAGCACGGCCATCGTCATCCGAGGGTCAGGGTGCGCAACTCGAACCTGATTGTCGGCAACATTCCCGTGGAACGCAGCCAGGTGTTCACCGATCCGCAAAATACTCTGGTATGTACTTCAGAGAAACTTGATAGTACTACCTAGTGAAATCTGGCGGATGCAACTTTTAATGCATTCCTTCTTCAGCGCATGGTCAACGAGGCAGTGTCGTCGCTCGCTGCGGACTGGAACCTCGCCTCTACCGTTCGCCTGCAGGAGAATCGTCCTCAACAGGGCGACATCTCAGTGAACGTTGTGCTTCGAGGTCGCCAAGAAACGGCCGTAGATAGCCCTGCACGTGAGCGCATCGAAGGTATCCGAGCTGAACTGAAGCGTCTCTTCCTCCTTCTGCTGACGCTCAAGCGAGTCTTTCATGCGCACTTGGAGGCGCTCTCCAGTACTACTGACGAACCTTCGCAAGAAGATGCCGACCGGTTGATCGGCGCTGTAGTCCGTTCAGTGTGCGATGCCGAAGAGTTGCCTCTTGTCGAGGCGCGTAACCTCTACCGTACTCCGGAGGACGAAGGTATGCAGAACATAGCAATTGAGTGCAGTGTACTGTCTGTGACTTTAGAAGCTCTGACGGGTTATGACGAGCTGGATGGTTGGAATTTCGAGGAGGACGACTTGCACCTCGAGCGGATGCAAGACGACCTTATCATGCGGTACGTTACGTTGTTTTTCAAACTTACTTTCGATGCCTTCTTTAGCCATGCTAGCGTGGATGACTTCGATCGCATTCTCGGCTACTACGAGACCGTACAAGACGGCATTCGCGCAGAGCTTCGGCGTTATCGAGAGGCCGTTCGTGCACAGGGATCTTACTTGGTAACACTTTGTTGAATCCAAGCATCAAGTTAGAATTATTCTTTAGGAAACCAGCTTCGGCGGTCGACTGCTTCAAGGATACATCGTTGCCTTCGCCCGAGTCCTCCACCGACAGTCTCACGTACAGCACATCGTCAGTGACATCAGCGTTCATCTTGACGCGCCGTCGCCGCGACGCCTCTACCCACAGTACGTATCATACGAGCGAGAGACTCCGCCAGAGGTAGTTAGTCTTTTGACAACACGGACTGACGAACAGTTCAATTAGGCCGACCTGAGCATTCTCTTCCACCATCCGAGAAACACCAACCCTGCAAACAGACGTGCCTTCAGTGGACTGCCTCGCGGTATGCGAACCGGACCGCCTGGCCTGCCACCTGGCTTCCCCATGCCACCAATGCCTCCAATGCCGTTCAACGGTCCTCCACCCGAGAATGGCTCCGTCAGCTTCAGCATGGGCCCGAACGTCGAGGTTCGGATGGACTTTCGCAGTGTGCCCGTCGCTCTTAACCAAGACGACAATGCACAACCTGCGGCACAGCAGGCAAATGCGGGTAACGGCGGCGGCCAGGCGACCGCAAATCCACTAGCGTCGAGCTCCGCTACGTCGACTACGCCTGCAGCTGCAAATACTGCTACGCGTAGCACGTCAACGTCCAGTGCAACTGGCCAACGGTCCGAGACGGACATCGGTCCGACACCATTGTCGGGGATCGCCAATTTCGCTCAACAGCGTATGTCATCGGTTTTTAGGAAAGCAGGAAATGCAGTTTTCAAAGTTTCAGTACTCAATCGGACACACTATTCCTGGCCTCAATCGTTCGACCAGCGGAAGTAATGTCTCAGCCCAGGCAGCACCGCCTCCGCCATCGCAAGGTCCGCCGCCAGGTGCACCCCAGGGCTATGTGAACCAGCCTCAGCAGCCGATGCTAGGAAACCGTCCACCCAACGCCAGGATCAGTTTCACTACGCAGGGACCGCTACCGCCGAATGCCCTTCAGGGCATCATGGCGCATGCCATGTCCATGCTAGGTGCGTCAATAATTTGGACAGGGAATGAACTTCCTATCGCAACTTTAGGCACAACTTTGGGGCTTGCTCCACCTGGATCAGCACCGGTTAACCAGAACACACCGAACGGCCCGGCTCGACAGCCTGACCGACCAAACTCGGCTCCACCGCCTGGTGCGTCTACTGCTCCGCAGCAACAGGACCCTGGCCGCGATGGCCATCATCATCACACTCATCCGCAGCAAAACTGGAATCCATTTGGAGCCCATCCGGCGAACGGACCAGTCGGACCGCAGCAAGGCCCTGACGGAGACGACAGACCTGGTTCGCCAGCCCTGGTGCACAGCCTTCCAGGCGTGGCATGGCATCAGCAGTCACTGAGTGCGGTAAGACTCGACTGGTGGTGAAACCTTTCGGTTAACTTCACACCTTAGGCACCCAATTCGTTGTTCGTCGGTCCACGACCGCCGACCAACTTCCCTTTGTACACGTTCGATCCGTTCCTCACTTGTAGCACCCGACACTACCGGCCGTACGACCACGAAACGGTATGGTTGGCTAGGATCGTGCCAAGCGGCACAGATCAATCCTTGTATAACCTAGCGCTTATCGTTTCGATTTTAGCGACTTCGATACGAACCAGCTCCCCTCGAGGATGGCATGGATGCGGAGGACGAAGCTACGCGTGAGCCCACTCGCTCACCACGATCGCAGTCTCCGTCAAATGCTCCTCCCCCACCGCCATCCGTATCTGTCAACAACAACGGAGAAGCTGTAAGAAAGAGCCGTAGTTACATTCATCTGGTGGAATATTTTAGCGATTCAGCGATGAGCAGGAATTCGTGAGCTTCGTCAGCTATACCCTTGGCTCAATCGTCGCCAACATGGCAGAGCTCAGTCCGCAAATCGCTTCTCGCCCAATTCCAAGAAGAGGTACGAGTCTACTTAAGTGCCAAATGCGGTTGTATAAAGATCGATGAATAACGGTCTTTGAAAATGGTTTATTCGTAGTCTACCACTTGGGTTTTTAGCATACGGCTTCAATCCGATGTATCCTGGAGGTCGGCCAGTGGTTCAAATCGGTGCTCTGCCTCGCCCGGCATTCATCGAGCGTCCGGCGGATGATCATCACGTAGGCACTAGCTACCTCTAATAGGCAACATTCGCATGTTCTAGGACCACCAGCGGCACCATGAGCACGCTCCAGCGGCAACTGTTAACCCAGCGCCACGGCCTGCTGGTTCACATCCATCCGCTGGCAACAACCAGGGCCGACCTCAGGTCAACCCCAATGACCTCTCTGGTCTCGGACGTGGTATGTACTGAGTACATTTCACAGTTGAGTTAACTTAAGCGAGTATTTAGAAACAATGGAGGTTGTCACAAACGTTCTTCGGCTTGCAGCGCAGGGCAACAACCGACCGCTAACCGAAGTCCTTCCGAGGGAGTACTTTACCGACGGTTCTCCAGACGGACGTATGTTGCATTTCTTTGTGTAGAGTCACAATATGTATCCCTGAAAGTTTAGGAGGGTTCCTTCTGGTGCTTTGTGAGCTCGCCATAACCTCGCTGGGAGTTTCCGACTTCGCGCAACTCTTCTCCGGAAATGTGGAGGTTCTTGGTCGTGCTCGCAATGCCATGCTGCGATCCATGATCAATATGCTGGACGGTAACTCGCGTCCATCGGAAGAGGGTAATCGCTGACCGAAGTTCAAATCCACTCTGCGCTTTTGCTTTAGACATCGAGTCGATTGCGAACAGGCTGTCGGTGTCACGCGATCTTCTTGAGCGTGTGCAAACTGACTCCATTCGCTCGGTAGCGGACGGCATCGACATTATCGCAACGGCGCAGGCCATCGACCGCCTCCAACTCAGGCAACTGCTGACCCTCATTTTCGACCGCTCAGCTACTGGTGATGCATTCACTTCATCGCTCATGGATGGCATTTGTACCTACGTGAGACGCATGATTGGCCTGGCTCGCGTAGCTACCGGCACGGAGAATGGTCATGAAACGGTGTTGAATCGCCTTATGGTATGGACAACCATGGAAAGCGAGAATTTCACAGTGCAAGTGTTCCAGGAGCTCGACGAGACGAACGACCAGCCAATAATCGGCATGGTGTCGGGCTATGCGATGCAGTACCTGCAGGACTTCGTTGACCGTCATTTGCCTGATGGAATTTCATCGGCGGTAGAGGAAGTTCGACCGTTCTTTGTGCGGACGACGCCTCCTGTCGTTACTACGGCAACGGCTACTCGGAACGCGCCTTCCACATCGCATGCCTCCACTGTACAGCCGCACGGTCCTAGCTCATCGGCAGCCGGCACGTCGGGCGATAACTCGGAAGCGTCCATTCGTCGTGTCTTCCCTTCGGTACGCGAAGTACTCGATGAAGTTGAGTTGAGCGAGCAACCCCAATTTTAGGACTGGGCCGATGTGATTGTGGAGGACATGCACCGTCAACAGGCTCAAGACCTGCCTGCCCATCATCGCTTTAGTGACGCATACCTGCTTGGAGTGCCACCAAAGCGTCGTCGAGTACGTTTCGATTTTTACAAAACTCTAAACACGTCTCGTTACAGGTGCTTTTCTCAAGCGGATCCTCACCCGGTGAGATGCTGAGCACTGCCCTCGGTGAATGCTTGGACGAAGCAGGCACCTCTTCTGGCATTCGACTGCCGGTATGCTAGCACTCTAATGATGCACCCACTTAATGATCGTTCAGGAGGAAATGGATCTTGACCTTCCCGCCGAGGCTAGCGACATTCTTCGAAGCGAAATGGACCGTCTCATCCAGGACCGCGTCCGCAACGATCCCGATATGGACGCCAAGAAGTTCCCCAACGCTGCAAAGCGATTCCATCCTTGAGTCCCTATAAAGTTCTGAAAAGTTGTCCATATTGTCTCGCAAAAATCGTTGCCTTCCTATGGCGTTGTTTATTGGCTGACTGATTCGCTTCGAAGTGGGCAGACTGCTCCTTCGCTTGTCTTGTAACGTTGTGACGACATAGTGCCTGTGTGTCCCTGGTCTCCAGCACTCAGATATTTCCTGACGTCTCCCCTATTTTGGCGACATTTACTCGGAGAATGCCTATGTACATCTGCACAGAGTGCCTACTTCCGATATCGGAATGCGTAAACTTCTACTGCTTTCGCTTAAATAAATTCGACGTTTAAAGAAAGCAATTTTACCCATATAGAGTCGCTTCGCGCATAGCTACATTTCGCGAATAGGTGGAATTAAAGCAGTGTAAATGACATTTGAGAACCTCACAATGGCGTCAACAAGCAGCGAAACATCCTTCGTAGCACCCGTGGCTCGCGACCAACGAAAAGAGTGTGCTAAAGCCGTTACCGAGCGGGCACTGGCAGGCTCTAGAAAAGAGGTGTGCTGACAGCTGCAATCCCAAAATACTTAGCCTAGAATACCCTAAGCAGCAAGTACCGAACTGACGAACATCAGCATATTCGTAGGTTCCAGGAAAGCTACGTGTTCGACGACAACCTCATGTTCACCGCCATTACGGACCACATATTGCCCTCAATGTGCCGACATGTCGAAGGCGTCACTTGCCAGGTAAATTAGAGCACCCAACAACTAAGACTCACATCCAAATTTTAGGTCTGTCAGTACGAACAGGAGATACCGCTGCCTTTTCTGCCGGAAATGATCTTTCCGAATAACACGCTTACGCTTCGAGCAAACCTGATGCCCGACGAAATCTTCCTTCAGTTTAACGCTTACGATGCGCTGAAGATGGTCGACAGCACAGAGCTTCCCGATGTTCAAGTAAGCCAAATAGCCGTTTTTCTTGCGCACATACAACCAAACTTGGTCTTTTAGGTGGGCCCGAGTAAGTGCTGGCAGGAAGCCCGGAAGGAGATGCCTGTGCGAAGCTTCGAGAAGCCCTTTGACTGGACGTACACAAGCGAGTACAAGGGAACCGTCGGTCCGTCGGTGCGCGTCGAACCCACCGAAGAGCGCATCGATTTCGAGAAGCTCAAGCGTCGAGAGGCTATCAACTTCTACGGCCAAATGACTCTGTACGAGGACGAACTGGCAGACCATGGCTGCGCAGAGGTAATAAACAACAGTCTCTAAACAATATGACTGTTGGGAGTTTAGATGACAGTTCGCGTTCGCGTAATGCCCTCTTGCTATTTCATCCTCTGCCGGTTCTACTTGAGAGTGGACGGCGTCCTCGTCCGCGTGTGCGAAACCAGAGTGTTCGGCGAAAAGAGCAAACCACACGCAATTCGTGAGTGGAGCAAACGTGAAGCGCTCTATGCCCAACTTAAACCACAGGTAAGCTCACTACGTTGTCCGCTTCGTTGGAAACATGCAAACCGTCTCAACAAACACTGCACTGAGTGATGAACGTTTGCTTTCAGGAATTAAAAGACGTGCTGGATCCGAATCTCATTTCGCAGATGCTTCCAACAGTCGCGACGCAGAATGACGTCCTTTACTACCCGGAAGCATAATTTGTGTGATTACCGACGCATTTCTCGCTTGTTTGCATTTCTCGCTTCGACGCATTTCTCGCTTGACGTTTGCAATGGGAGTCACCGACACAACCTAGGGACCCCGTAGGTACCTCCACAGTAGTGTCTCACAAGCTTCATCGGCAATAGGTGTAGCTCGGTCCGGCGTGGTGATCCACCGTTCAACACGTGTATGTGGGCTGGTGTGCTTGTTTACTGCGGTGGAATCAACTTCAGTATGATGCAATACCGAGTGGGCATGCATAATCTGCGTTTTTGTATGCGGACGTAGGTGGTCGATCCACTACGTGACCTGCACAAACCACTAACAGATGGACCTGTCACCTAATTTAAAGCATCCAAATGTACCGGATGCTGGGATTCGGAGCTGTATTAGGCGTTCATGGTCGTGCGTTAACCGTCCATAATGCTAAGGCGATAGCCTCATGTCTGTAGTTTGCAACCCTAAGTGGGGTTTTTTACATTTCCTAGTGCGGAGTAAATGTTGTGCGTGTCCGTTAGTGCTTTTCGCTATAGCGCCATGTTGCATCATCACGGGTACTGGTAGTTCGTTAGCGATCGACCTCTTGAGTGGCCTTGCGCTTTGCTTGCCATTTGTTTCCTGGACAACAATGCTCTGTGACATCTGCCTCTGATGAGAACAAGCTACAAGGAGAAGTTGGTTACTACGTCACATCCAGCTGCAGGAAGCGTAGCAAGCTACAGCTTTAGGACATGCTGTAGCCTGAGTTGATGAGCATGACATATAAGGAACCACCAAAAAATATACGCTGCCAGAAGAGTTATGCAGCGCAACGAAGTCCTTGTAATAGGGCATCTTTGTTTCCGTTGCGTACCGTCTATCAGGTTACCCCAGGACCCGGGACATGAATGCCTTCGTTCTCGTCAGGCTGAAATTGTCTTTCTGTTCCTGTACATCCATTGTCATCACCAATTCTGCAAAGTATGCGTGCTTGATCTATCAGCTGGGGCCACGCTGCTCTATTCTATGGTCTGCTGGCATGACACGTGCGGTCTTGTTTAGCAACACTTGCTAGCTAGTCATGGGTATAGAAGGTTGCGTCACATGAAGCTAGGCGCTTCACTATTGCTCATCCTTCTGAGAACAGTTCCCAGCTGGCCTTGCAAAACGCTCCCGGGAACAACGATCTTTCAGTGACCAAAGACCCCGCAACCGGCGCTTGCTGTAGCTAAGCCTGGTTAAGCATTGATCGCTGCCGGTGCTTGCGAATGTTTGATCTGGGACACAGTTCCTGAACAGCTGTGTCTTTTGCGAGGACTCTCTTACCAGAGCACAATGCGCTCCCTGTGCATTTTGAACTGGCGCGCACCGTATGCTGCGTTCGCGGCGAGTCATCTGCGCATCCAACGTCTGGCCTCGATGGGGCCCGCCTCGCAACTGGCCGGGTGCCACTCGGCGTGTGAGCTTCTCACCCACCGGGTCGGAATCTATAGAGCTCTGACAGGGAATTTAGGACACCAGAAGGTACATGCAACATTGTGAAACAAACACCGAACAGTAGCACATACACTAGGATTGGTACAAGATTGAGGAACAAAGGACATATTCATCGGAAATCAACCTGAGAATTTAGAAACTCCCATTTGGCCCTACTTTATTTGTGGCCTAAACCCCAATATAAACTAGTTACTGAAAACTTCTTGCCTAAAGAGTATAGCATTCATAGGGACTAACCTGCCTTTCACTGTTTTGGGTCATTGTTAATTTCCGACACCTCAGACTATTAGGCTAGGCGGGAAAAAAGCAGGTAGACTATGCCCAATTAACTTTAACGCATACATGTATGAAAAGGACGCCCTTTTCAAAAGTTAGCATATGCTTCAGTTTAGGCAGAAATTGCTCGATATTGAGTTTTACGGTCACAGCCAAAGTTCTGTGAAGTGCTGAATGGGATAAAACGGTGCACATGATGATCTTACTGATAATCACAAAAGCTAGCTAAACTAAACCATTACGAATTATGCCTTCGTAAAAAGTTTTCATTAACTAATAGCGGTAGCTTGGCATTCACGACGAGTGGCCAATAAGAAGAACGGAAGGTTCAAGAAACGTAAGGATTTCTTGAGGAGACTTTTGGAAATTTTTTAAAGTCACCTTCAAAAGTCGCTAAATTTCAATCCTTAACACTCGTTAAAGGGAGTTAGGTAATTTTCCTGTGAACCTCAACACTAAGATTACCGAACAAATATTTTTTTGCCTTTTGGTCATGTTATTTTGGCTGGACACCGGTCATTCGCGATAATACTCACTGCGCTTGGTATCAATGCCCCGAGCGGAGAAAACAACGTCAGCGTACTGATGTATAATTTTAGGCTAGCTCCTGCATTACTTGACTGAAATCGCAGAAATGGACGTGGACGTTCGCGATTCGAATGCGGGAGGTATTTCTGGATCTCAAGTGCTATGCCGACACGGGAATTTAGACGGCACTCCGGAACAGAGGTTCCTCTTCACGAGCGAGTCCGTCAGCGAGGGACATCCCGACAAGATGTGCGACATCATCAGTGATGCAGTCCTGGACGCCCATCTAGCGCAGGATCCCGACGCGAAGGTCGCATGCGGTAAGAGCTTCAAAGCTACACAGGCGTGGTGTCTTTAAGTGTGTGTGCTACCGACAGTGTTTAGAAACCGTTACGAAAACCGGCATGGTGCTGGTCTGCGGCGAGATCACCAGCAAGGCCCAGGTCGACTATCAAGCACTCGTACGTGGCGTCATCCAGCGGATCGGCTTCGATAGCTCCACCAAAGGTACTCGTGGGATCAAGTAAGCTTTCCTAGGTGATTCTGTTCTAGGATTCGACTACAAGACGTGTAATGTCCTTGTGGCTCTGGAGCAACAAGCTCCCGAAATCGCTGCGGGTGTGCACGTGAACAAGAAGCCGGAGGACGTCGGAGCTGGCGATCAGGTGAGTTTCAGCCGCCTTTTCAGTTTTATATGTGACTGTTTAGGGGCTCATGTTCGGCTATGCATCCGACGAGACGGAGGAAGCGATGCCTCTCTCGCTGCTGCTTGCCCACCAGCTGCTGGCGCGCCTGCATACGCTGCGCCGCAACGGTATCCTCGACTGGTCTCTGCCTGACTCCAAGTCGCAGGTACGTCTTTCAACAATACTAGCAAGGTGTTAAGTTTCTTCCAGTTTTTCCTGACTACGTTCCATTTCAGGTGACGATCGAGTACAAGTTCGATAACGGCGCCTGCGTGCCGATCCGTGTCCACACGATCGTCATCTCGGCGCAGCACAAGGCCGACGCTGACTTGGAGCAGGTCCGTGCTGACCTGCGCGCGCACGTCATCAAGGAGGTCATCCCGGGTCATCTGCTCGACGATGAGACGATCTTCTACCTGAACCCGTGCGGCACCTTCATCGCGGGCGGACCGCAGAACGATGCCGGCCTTACGGGCCGCAAGATCATCGTCGACACCTACGGCGGATGGGGCGCGCACGGCGGTGGCGCGTTCTCGGGCAAGGATCCCACCAAGGTGGACCGCTCGGCGGCCTACGGTGCACGATGGGTGGCCAAGTCGCTGGTGAAAGCTGGCGTGTGCCGTCGCTGTCTGGTGCAGGTCTCTTATGCGATCGCCGTCGCAAAGCCGCTCTCCATCACCGTGATTTCCTACGGAACCAGTCCGCTCACGGAGCCCGAGCTGCTCGAGATCGTTAACGCGAACTTCGACCTCCGTCCCGGAATGATCATGAAGTAAGTGCTTTTTGAATGAGGGTCGCAAAGGCACGATCCACCTACGTTACTAACATGGATACTTGCAGGGAACTCGACCTGAAGCGACCCATCTACTCGGAGACCGCTCGCAATGGCCACTTCGGTCACGAGACCTTTCCGTGGGAGAAGCCAA
This sequence comes from Aphelenchus avenae, assembly GCA_020875895.1. Lineage (NCBI taxonomy): Eukaryota > Metazoa > Nematoda > Chromadorea > Rhabditida > Aphelenchidae > Aphelenchus > Aphelenchus avenae. The sequence goes on from JNEY01000002.1 coordinate 440,872, forward strand.
AGGAGCTCAAGATCCCGCAACACCTCGCCACCAAGCTGAAGGAGCACCGTACGAAGCTCGCCCAGAAGAAACTCGTCAACGGCGACAGTGTGCACATTAACGGCGTCGCGCACGAGTGCAACGGAAAGATCTAGCCGGCGACACGCTTGTCCTCCATGAGGGCTGCAATTCGCTGCTTTAGTGCTCCACCACTTCGTCCTCCTACCCTGTTCCACATTTCCGTTGTACGTGCAATGAGGCCTTCCATCGTTTTCTGTTATTTAGCCTTCCAGCCGCCTTCCACCCGTTCGTTGTTATTGCCTGTGAGCAAAATCCAAAGTCGTAGACAAACTCGGTCCTATGTCGGCATGCTTTAATAGTTCTTGTAGCAATCGTTGTTAGCATCTCATTATTGTGCTCCTTATTTTTCATTACGTTGGTTTACCGAATTTCGGTCGGTAGTAATAAAGTAGGTAATCCTCAATCAGCTTCAAACAGCACACTGCAATCAGAACACAGTATGCGATAATAAAAAAACGAGAACGATTCCTGAGTATTTCGCGACACCAGGTACACGTATGCACGAGCGCTTGAGAAGGATCACTCCCAACGTGAAAATTAGTCTTCAATAGCCGTCTCATTAGGAGGGCTTGCATTCTCCAGGACAGCATAATCCTCAACCATACGAGTTTCTCAGAGATTGCGTTTTCTATCTTATCGTTCTACGGGCACTTCTACTAGGATCTTCAGCAAGCTTGATGTTCACAAGAAAGACGTCAACGGGGCATGTTTGACAGAAGGACGCCGATATTTGCGCTTTCACAATATGCAAATATAAGCTTGCGAGTCCTATAAAAGAAGCAGAAATCCCAGTGAAGCATCAGTTCGCGTCCAGCTCGCTCGCTTCACCGTCCTCGCTCTTCACTGAAATGGTCTCCCGTCGCTCCAACTCTCGTACGCGCCGTACCGCCCAGCAGCCGGAGCAGAGTGACAACACCAGCGACGTCTCGTCCGCCTCGTCCGTCTCCGAGCAGGAAGCCCGCCCGGCGAAGAACCTCCGAGCTTCGGGTAGCCTCAAGAAGAAGGTCCGCCAAGCAGGGCCCGCCTCCTCCGCCAGCAACACCTCGTCCGTCGGGTCGTCGGTCTCGGCCAGCTCGAAGGTACAGCCGCCTAGCCATGACCATGCTCAACTGTTCACGTCCGTTT
>JNEY01000002.1:446479-479638 GCA_020875895.1 Aphelenchus avenae
ACGCGAACGGAGATGAGGATGTCACCGATGGAGACGCGGGCGACGAGGCCTTGCGGCTTTCCGAAGGCACCACGCATTCCGGTCTGCAGACGATCGGCGCCTGCACACGATAACATCTTGTTGATGCGCACCACGTGGTAGGGGTGCTTGCGGACGCGCATGTGGAAGCCGTCCTTGCCGCAGTTCTTCACCATGTACTTGTTGGCGCAGATGCGTGCCGCCTCGAGCGCCTAAAGACAAAGGTGAAGGGGTACACATCTAATGCAAAGTGGTCGCGAAATTGGTAGCTTATTATTTTGCCATCTTCCAAGGTGCTTTAGACTCACCTCGGAGGAGAGATGCTCACGCTCGTTGGAAATCATGTGAATGCAGCAGGGGAATTCATCGACGGTTGCACGCTTGCGGCCCAGATCGAAGATGCGGATCTTCGGATCCGGAACACCACGGCAGAACCGCGACTTCGGGTACGGCTTGTTCTTGATGTAGCGGTAGCAGCGAGCCGGGCGACGACCCATTTTGACTGAAAACGATACAATTGTTAGAAACGGGATGAATGTAGATTCGTACATAAGTGACTCGCACACGTGCCAACAAGTTTTTTTAATACCGACCAACTAATGGAAACAGGTAATTCATACTGGACGGAATTTCACGCCTGCCAGCACTGAGACAAGTTTGCGCCAAAATGATGACAAGTAACTAGAAAGCATAACGTGCAGTCGACATCACGATGGCCTAACGGCTTCAGGGCTCACTACCGTTTCCAACCAGCCAATCAAGCGTTCGTTTCGAGACCCAGTGCGGTTCAGTCGAGGAGTACACAGAAATGAGCAATCCGCATTCTACGAAATAACGGAGAGTTATGTAAATGCGCGGCTCAACAGTCGGTGCAAAAACCTGATCCCACTTCCGCTGTAGTCAGTGGACTTTTCCGATACCTCCGTGTCCACTCTCATTCATGAACCGCACAGTTGGCAATAAGCGGTGTGTTACTTGCTTATTGTGTTGTACGATGAGCGAAAAAGTCGTGATAAGGGGAATGTCTGCAGCGGAGGGCCTACAGGCTTTCCAACCGTTACATCAGTGTGTACTGTGTATTTTGCGGCTCACTGTCGCTCCGCTAGGAGCGACCACACGCGCGTAATATAATGTTTGGCATGGACTTGCTCACGGTTGTGCCGCTCTTTATGCTTTCATGACAAGCATTAGATTTCTTGCGTTACTTGTCGCGTATCTGCTCGCGCTAGGGACTAGCGCTTGCTAAGACAAAGCATCGTTCAGACGTTACGTGGAATCACTCGGTTGCATGCAATGCTGATTGTTGTTTGAAGAAAATATTTTGTGTGGCTCTTTCTCCCATCCACGCAACCATATATGCGAAGCTTGCCACTCCGCCTCTCTAAGCACTTGTTTGTTTTTTTTTGCTGGAAGAGTACTTCATCTGTCCCGACTTCACATTACTCATCGTTCTTAGTAGTGATTTGCCCCATAACATTGTTGTCCGTGAACTAACATTGACCTATTCTCGACGACCATCACACACACCTACGTCATTCCCGCCATTACGCCTCCGAGAGTATCCGGAAATTGCGCAATGCTCGCGCGTCCTCGAGAAAAATGCAGTGGAACCAACTGCGCGTGCTCCAGGCCAGCTTGCGTGAAAGTGACGAGACAGCGTCGGCGGTGTAGTTTGTGCTCGCCGCTCTTCCCATTGCTCTTTTTGCTGCTAGTCCTGTGCTTTGTGCTCGCTATCTCAAACGCTATTCACTAGGATACAAACAAATATTCTTTGATAACGTTTATGCGGACGAAAACGTAAAAGGTCCATCGAGAAGCGCTTCCGCACATAGCGAAAACTTTTATCAATCGCGTACCGATAGCGTCCGCCAAAAAAGCGCATGTGTTTTACGCGAGAAACCGACGAGAAGTGCCGCGCGCGACCGTCGTTGAACAATAGCGCCACCAGCGTGTTCGACGAAGGAGGTCACGGAGCGAACCCGATGACTGACAACAGGTCGCGTAGTCCCCGCCAATTTTAGTTATCTTTCGCCCACCCCGCCATTGCCTCTTGCCCCAATGCGTTGCACTTCATGGCCCCGTAGATTGCTGTGCGCGCACACTCCCGACCGCGCTGCATTGACCGCTAATTGCGCACCTTGGATCTATTCCCGCAGGGGAAATTCGCGTCATTTCCCTAATCCCCACGGGGGTGCAATCTCGGCTTACCTTTTCGACGCTTCGCTCTACCGACAAAGATCCTCGACGAGCTGCTGTTAGTTGTGAGCTGTTTGTGTCAACTCGAGCGGTGCCGTGTATTCTTCCCAAACGCGTCCAGTCATGAATCGAATGCGCCTCTACCGAGAGTTTCTTTCCAGCATGGCCGGCAAGGTCGGGCCTAGCTCTGACTCCATGGAAAACCTGGGCCTCATCGACAACGGTATGTTACGCATCATTCGGTTAAACTTTATCGTTTTCCATGCCAGGACCTCCGTGCGTCCAGGCCGAGGCGTCCTGCAGCAAGGAAGCCGTTGTGCGCATCGACGGCATGACCTGCCACTCCTGTGTGAACAACATTGAAGGAAATATTGGCGAGAAGCCCGGAATCTACCAAGCCAAGGTTTCACTGAACGAGAAGCAAGGTCAGTCTTGCGACCGAGCCATGCATTGCATGCAGCCAATAGGAACATCCTTCCAAAGTATTCGTTTTCAGGAGTGTTCACCTTTGATCCGTCGACGTGGACCGGAGAATCAATCGCGGAAGCCGTAGACGACATGGGCTTCGACGCGTCGCTCATCGAAATTCGAGGTATGCTATTGTCACTTTACTGCGCTTAAAAACCTGCAATCGTCAGATTCAACCGTCGAGTACAGTTCCTCAACAAGAACGACAAGCGACAAGAAAGAAGCGAATGGGACGGCACGGCGTCCAACGAATCCAGACGCAATCAAAAAGTGCTCGCTGTCCGTTGACGGTATGACCTGCGCATCCTGCGTTGCGTCTATCGAGAAGAATATTGGACGCTTAAAAGGTTCGCATCAAATGACTGTAATGGGTTGAAGACATTCATGGCTTTAGGTGTTCAGTCGATTGTCGTGTCGCTGATGTTTCTGAAGGCTGACGTTCTGTATGACAGCGAGGTGACAAGCGCGGCCGAAGTCCGCGACGCAATTACAGACCTCGGATATCCAAGCCAGATCTTGGAGGACTCCATGAACAGCAACAAGAAGATCAACTTGCTGGTACGCCTCACAGAGTATTATCTGTGCTAAGCAAGGGTTTAAGATCGGTGGCATGACCTGTTCGTCGTGTGTTAGCAGGATCGAGTCGAATGTGCTGAAGTTGCGCGGCATCGAGTCATGCACGGTCTCCCTCGCGACAAGCGTTGCTTCGGTGGAATACTTGCCATCTTCGGTCAACCCGCGAGAAATTATCGATGCAATACAGGTGCTCGTCCCCCTTTTGGTGACTTGACAATATGCATTTAGGCCCTTGGATACTCAGCAGAGCTCGCGTCGCACGAGGACCGCTTGAAGCGCATTGGGCATTCGGAAGACATAGCAAGGTAGCGTACGAGGAAGAACATTCGTTCATAGCACCACTAAATAATAATGCTTCGCATAGAACATGTTTAGGTGGCGCACTTCGTTCTTGGTTTCGCTGATATTCGGTGTGCCTGTGATGGTTGTCATGATCTACTTCCACTGGATTGTCCAAAGCCCCATGCATCCAGAGCGACAGATGAAGATCTTCGTCAAGGCACTTTCGTTAGACAACGTCATCCTGTTCCTGCTTGCGACGCCTGTTCAGGTAGACCAAGTGCTGACTGAAAACTGTCATACACCTACCTACCTTCTTAGGTATTCGGCGGCAAGAACTTCTACTCCCAAAGCTGGAAGGCGCTAAAGCACGGCTCAGCGAACATGGACGTGCTCGTCGTTCTAGCGACGTCCATCGCATACGGATACTCACTGCTCATCATTCTGGTCGCGGTGTGTCTGCAGTGGGACTCTAGCCCGATGACCTTCTTCGACGTACCACCGATGCTACTCGTGTTCATCTCTCTCGGCAGATGGCTTGAGTACAAAGCGAAGGTATTCGTAGTGGGCACTTGTATCAGCTAAGTCTTGAAGGTTTAGGGCAAAACGTCGGAGGCGCTAAGCAAGTTGCTTTCGATGCAAGCCAAAGTGGCTCTCTTGGTGGAACGAGACGAGAATGGCCATATCACTTCCGAAAAGGGCATTGACGTCGAGTTGCTGCAACGCGGCGACCTCATCAAGGTCCTACCCGGAGAGAAGATTGCAGTGGACGGACTAGTAATCGAAGGCAAGAGTTCGGCCGATGAGTCGTTCATCACCGGTGAGAGTATGCCAGTCGTCAAGAAGCCGGGTAAGTCCCCCGCAAAGATGCTAAAAGCGGACGCAAGCGTTTAGGTTCACCGGTCATTGGCGGTTCCATCAACCAGTCGGGAATGCTGATCATTGAGGCGACGCACGTCGGCCAAGACTCTACGCTTTCGCAAATCGTCCGCCTCGTTGAAGAGGCACAGACCTCCAAGGCACCTCTGCAACAGACCGCTGACAAACTGGCCGGCTACTTTGTCCCCATGGTTGTGTCGCTCTCCGCGTTCACCTTCTTCGTGTGGATGGCTATCGGCATATGGACGGAGGTCCCCGTTCACGCCCACGGCGCGAAGCAAGAACACGAACACGTGGAACGCAACTGGGAAATGATTATTCGCAACGCGTTCGAGTACGCAATCACGGTGTTGGCTATTGCTTGTCCGTGCTCACTTGGACTGGCGACGCCAACGGCCATAATGGTCGGCACTGGCGTTGGCGCTAGGAACGGGATACTCATAAAGGGCGGAGAGCCGTTGGAAGTCGCACAGCGGGTAAGCATAAATTACGAATGTTGCCTGCTCTTTTTTCAAATAACTGAGTTTGTAGTATCTCGGCATTGTGCGTTAGGTACACTGAGAATTTCAGGTACGAACAGTGGTCTTCGACAAAACCGGAACAATAACGGAAGGGCGGCCTCGCGTTGTCAAGGTGCACACCGTTATCCCTCAGAGTCTGCTGTCCATGCGAACCATCTGCGCTGTAGCAGGCTCGGCCGAGTCCAACAGCGAGCATCCGATCGCGAATGCTGTTGTATCTTTCGCCAAAGAGGTTAGCACCGCTTCCAATGAACATACCGTTATGGTTCTCATCTAGTACCTCAACAACAGCCGCTGGGCAACGGTCTCCCTCTTCCGCGTATCCGCCGGCCATGGCATCGCATGCGAAGTCTCCAACCTTCCGAACGTGGACAACTCCATTGCCGAGCTGAAGATCGTCGATGACGGCTCGGTCGAGTTCTACGCGCACACTAAGAAGCTGCCGAGCTGCGACGTGGAGATCGTTCCGCTAACCATTGCCGAGAAGTCTGTTCCGCTAGAAGACTGGAACCGACTGGACAAATACGAGGTTGTCATCGGATCGGAGAAGTGGCTTAACGCAAACGAAATTGATGTGGACGAGATGATCTCTGATACATTGGCGAGGGAAAGGCAGCTCGGCAACATCTCCATCCTCTGTGCCATAAACGGTAGGGGCTTGGATTCGTACTTTCGACGCTTTCTTGTTTAGGTCGCGTAACGGCCATCGTCAGTGTCGCGGATCAAGTGAAGAAGGAGGCCTCGCTAGCGGTCTGGTCGCTGCACAACATGGGCATGCATGTTGTACTGCTCACGGGTGATAATTCCAAGACAGCGGAAGCGACGGCCAAGAAGGTCAGCTTAATTCTGCTAGTGCCATACTTGTGCTCCCGTAGCAAAGGTCGAGTGCAAAACTCGCATTTCAGGTCGGGATTCGTGAGGTCTATGCGGAAGTACTGCCGAACCAGAAGAAGGACAAGATCCGCCAACTACAGGTGAGTCAAACAACACCCTTACGGTCTTTAACTCGTCCGTTCTAGAAGACTGGTCGTGGTGCGGTTGCGATGGTGGGTGACGGTGTCAACGACAGCCCAGCGCTGGCGCAAGCTGACGTAGGCATCGCCATCGCGAACGGCTCCGATGTGGCCATCGAAAGCGCAGGCATTGTTCTCATTAAGGTGGGTTCTACCCGACCCTACGACTTCCCACAATCCATTTCAAGAACAATCTGCTTGACGTGGTCGGTGCGATACGCTTGTCCAAAGCGACCATCCGACGGATCCGCATCAACTTGTTCTTCGCCATGGTCTATAACTCCATCGGTATTCCGATAGCTGCGGGTGTTTTCCGCCCAGTGGGCTTCTCCATCCAACCATGGATGGCGGCTGCAGCAATGGCCATGTCCTCCGTCTCCGTTGTCACCTCCTCACTTTTCCTCAAGCGGTTCAGGTGCGTTCGAGGATTCGCAAACCTTGCAACAACTCACTGTCAATCGTTAGTACCGCGTTTTAGGAAGCCGACAGCACATTCGCTAGCGACGCCAGAATTCAAGAGGTTCAAGAAGCGCATCCGCGACACGGAAGTGTCCGTGTTCAGAGGCCTCGACGATGATGCTACTCGTACTGCGGGTCGCAAGTTCACTACCACCTCGTCCATTTCATCGCTGCGGTCCGAGTCGTACAGCAAGCGAAAAGCAAGAAGGTAGACAGGCATGAAGACTCAGTTCGATTAAATGGGTCGTTTTCAGAATCATTTCGAGCGACGATGACGACGACATGAGCCAGGAGGCTAGACTAGTTGCTCGCGTGTAGAACCTATTCTACTCCGTACTTACAGTTCTATGACTAAGATCCCGCCTAACTTTGTGCTTACTCAGTTGCCTGCCTTCCGTGGTCGTCCCCGCTTGTGCGTGTACATTCCATATCTCCAAATGCGTTGTGATCCGGGTAAAACTCGTACAGTACTCACATAATTAGGGTAACCTTCAATTACTGGTTACCTGATACCTAAAATAAATTTGTTATACGTTCAAGTATCTTGTGCATAAATAAAACAACCTAATGAATAGCTCCTGCTGGCCACGACGACGTTACTGTTGTTCCCTTTTCACATCATTTTAAGTTGAATTCGCATTAGCAACAAGAGCTAAATCGTGAGTACAGTTGGATTCTCCGGTATATGCTACATGCATGCCTTGGGTTGCTACAGGGTTAGCTCAAAGTGAAGCAGACTTTGAGAATGCAGAGATGAGTACGTGCTTGCGATGAAGTTTTGGCAAACAGATGTGCTGGACAGGAGCCTCTGTACGCTGTTTCGTCCTTGTTGCTCCCTTCGCAGTTCATCTCAAAATTATCTGTATCTTTGCTTACTCACGCCTTAGCCAATACTTTTACGCAGCCCTCGCTACAACTCCGCTCAACAGTTTTTTTGATACCGCTATTGACCTTCCCACAGTTCTTTGTGGAGGTGCTAAGGTGCTTTGCTGTCCATTCTGCGCAATGCTATCTTGGGAACTCTTCCTTGGGCCAGTTTGGCCCTGCTAAGATGCAGCTAAGCGCGGACGTAATGCATCGTGGGCAACGTTTGCAAGAGTTGGCGAAATATATTCTTTTGGGGTGTAAGCCCACTTAAGGTCTACGGTTTTAGTTTGAACCGGGTGTGGAATTTATTGGCCGTCTGGCCGAAGACGGAGCGACAACGGACGACAGTTGCCCCCTCACGCCGTGTAGCGCGAAGGAATCCGAAACTTTCCGCTAGCGAGTGAGACGTGCGCCTCGTCGCGTGTCTTCTTCATTTGGGCCTTTCTTCTTTCTGGCGCTCAAATCAGACGACCCGNAGTGTCGCGGATCAAGTGAAGAAGGAGGCCTCGCTAGCGGTCTGGTCGCTGCACAACATGGGCATGCATGTTGTACTGCTCACGGGTGATAATTCCAAGACAGCGGAAGCGACGGCCAAGAAGGTCAGCTTAATTCTGTTAATGCCATACTTGTGCTCCCCTAGCAAAGGTCGAGTGCAAAACTCGCATTTCAGGTCGGGATTCGTGAGGTCTATGCGGAAGTACTGCCGAACCAGAAGAAGGACAAGATCCGCCAACTACAGGCGAGTCAAACAAAACCCTTACGGTTTTAACTCGTACGTTCTAGAAGACCGGTCGTGGTGCGGTTGCGATGGTGGGTGACGGTGTCAACGACAGCCCAGCGCTGGCGCAAGCTGACGTAGGCATCGCCATCGCGAACGGCTCCGATGTGGCCATCGAAAGCGCAGGCATTGTTCTCATTAAGGTGGGTTCTACCCGACCCTACGACTTCCCACAATCCATTTCAAGAACAATCTGCTTGACGTGGTCGGTGCGATACGCTTGTCCAAAGCGACCATCCGACGGATCCGCATCAACTTGTTCTTCGCCATGGTCTATAACTCCATCGGTATTCCGATAGCTGCGGGTGTTTTCCGCCCAGTGGGCTTCTCCATCCAACCATGGATGGCGGCTGCAGCAATGGCCATGTCCTCCGTCTCCGTTGTCACCTCCTCACTTTTCCTCAAGCGGTTCAGGTGCGTTCGAGGATTCGCAAACCTTGCAACAACTCACTGTCAATCGTTAGTACCGCGTTTTAGGAAGCCGACAGCACATTCGCTAGCGACGCCAGAATTCAAGAGGTTCAAGAAGCGCATCCGCGACACGGAAGTGTCCGTGTTCAGAGGCCTCGACGATGATGCTACTCGCACTGCGGGTCGCAAGTTCACTACCACCTCGTCCATTTCATCGCTGCGGTCCGAGTCGTACAGCAAGCGAAAAGCACGAAGGTAGACAGGCACGAAGACTCAGTTCGATTAAATGGGTCGTTTTCAGAATCATTTCGAGCGACGACGACGACGACATGAGCCAGGAGGCTAGACTAGTTGCTCGCGTGTAGAACCTATTCTACTCCGTACTTACAGTTCTATGACTAAGATCCCGCCTAACTTTGTGCTTACTCAGTTGCCTGCCTTCCGTGGTCGTCCCCGCTTGTGCGTGTACATTCCATATCTCCAAATGCGTTGTGATCCGGGTAAAACTCGTACAGTACTCACATAATTAGGGTAACCTTCAATTACTGGTTACCTGATACCTAAAATAAATTTGTTATACGTTCAAGTATCTTGTGCATAAATAAAACAACCTAATGAATAGCTCCTGCTGGCCACGACGACGTTACTGTTGTTCCCTTTTCACATCATTTTAAGTTGAATTCGCATTAGCAACAAGAGCTAAATCGTGAGTACAGTTGGATTCTCCGGTATATGCTACATGCATGCCTTGGGTTGCTACAGGGTTAGCTCAAAGTGAAGCAGACTTTGAGAATGCAGAGATGAGTACGTGCTTGCGATGAAGTTTTGGCAAACAGATGTGCTGGACAGGAGCCTCTGTACGCTGTTTCGTCCTTGTTGCTCCCTTCGCAGTTCATCTCAAAATTATCTGTATCTTTGCTTACTCACGCCTTAGCCAATACTTTTACGCAGCCCTCGCTACAACTCCGCTCAACAGTTTTTTTGATACCGCTATTGACCTTCCCACAGTTCTTTGTGGAGGTGCTAAGGTGCTTTGCTGTCCATTCTGCGCAATGCTATCTTGGGAACTCTTCCTTGGGCCAGTTTGGCCCTGCTAAGATGCAGCTAAGCGCGGACGTAATGCATCGTGGGCAACGTTTGCAAGAGTTGGCGAAATATATTCTTTTGGGGTGTAAGCCCACTTAAGGTCTACGGTTTTAGTTTGAACCGGGTGTGGAATTTATTGGCCGTCTGGCCGAAGACGGAGCGACAACGGACGACAGTTGCCCCCTCACGCCGTGTAGCGCGAAGGAATCCGAAACTTTCCGCTAGCGAGTGAGACGTGCGCCTCGTCGCGTGTCTTCTTCATTTGGGCCTTTCTTCTTTCTGGCGCTCAAATCAGACGACCCGAGCGCTCACTGATGGCCGCCGCCGCTGCGGCTGCAGCAGCAAGCGCAAAGTACCGCGGTGGCGGCGGTGGCGCTAGGGCTGAACCGCCGGCGCTCCTCCTCGCAAGCAGGAGCAGCCAGAAAGAATCATAGGGCAACGAGGATGGAAGAACAAGAATGAAGGGTGGCGGGAAGAAACGGGCAAGCGGGAAATGGAAGAATGGTGTGAGACCGGCCGCATGTGGATGCTGTGGCGGGACCAAAACCCAAGCGAGAAGGAGGAAGACCGAGGAGCCTCCCAACACCCAAACCAAGTGAAGGCTTATCTCCAACGGTGTCGCATCGCATTCTCTCAGCATCATCACTTAGGGTGAACCCGTCGCTCGACTGCCGTCTCAAAGTGCACTATCACTCTCCGTGAAAGACAGTTCCGCCACCAATCTCAGCACGAGGAAGGGCGCACGCCGTCGAGCGCACGCTTGCTAATCGTTTCCCCTTTTCTGTTGCAGGCGGGCTAGGCATCTCGGGGTCACATCATCCTTGCCTAGCGCATGCCTCCGAATGGCGCGTGATCTGCATTCTTTTTGTTCTGCGCATAGGTTCACAAGCGTTGTGTTATCACAACTCTTTGCTTTTTGTAATGCACCTCCGTTCTCATACTAGAGTGCACTGATCTGTGGGAACCAGTTACTGTTTTCTTATTTCTCGTTCGACCTTTCACTATTCTTTTCAAAAGTGTGCTAGGCTTCTTATCGTCGACACAAGCCAACAGAACTTGGTCAGAACAAGGCATCGAACATTCCCAAGCTAGCTGAGTGTACCTGGGTAGGTGCGCTAGGAGGCCCTGTTTTTTCGTTCTGCTCAACTGCAGCAGGCCTTGCCAGGACGATTTCTTGATCCCACTCATCAACCGGGCCATAGGAAGATGCGCTCCTGGCGTCTGCGGTGATGAGCGCAAACTCGTTCGCGGTGCGCTGATAGCGGACGCTGTCTTAACACCAACCTTGCGCGACGGCGGTAATCCGCCTAGTGCTTACCGCGGCCGTGCAGCGTATGCATCGCTGCTGCGCTAGCTAGCGACCACAACCGCCACGCGAACCGGTCGCAACGCGTCGCGTCGCAAGCGCAACCGTCCGAGCCGCCGCTAGCTATTAGCGCGCTCAAGCGACTGCGCTGAAACATTGAGACCAACAAAGTGACTTCTTCCCGTCCGCTTATTTATCTTCCCCTGGGGACATAGCGGGACGCAGGAAGCGCGATGCGCTCACTCACGCATCGGGCAGCACGCCCTAAGTAGCGCGTGTCCCATACGTCCTCAGTTCCGTTATGATCGTGAATTATGCTCATAATGGCTAGTACACGTCGTATGCTACTACACGCTGCTCATCTCTATTCGGCATTCTAAAGGACTCATTTAGCATAGTCTCTCGTTTCCTGCTGCATACGATTTTTGTGGCTCGTGCGCTGTCGACCGGTGGACACTATCCGAGTTCGGTGAACAAAGGAAAGTGTGCTCATTAGCTTTGCGAACTTGGGTTGGGCTCGTAGCGACCAATGTTGTAAGATATGCAAAGATAAGTACGCCAAGAAAGGCTTCAATGAGTTCTCTGAACGTCAACAAAGATTGAAGACTCAAAGTTTTCCGACAGTCAAGTAATTTTAGAGCTGTCGTATGGGTCATGCGCGGTAGCACAAAGGGGTGCTTAACGCACGAGAGTACTCTTCAAAATATATATTCAAAATGAACAAAATGTTTAACCTAGAAAGTACAAAAGAGTTTAGCAGTTTTTTTTGGTTTCTGAGTTCTTTATCCGAGAGCAGCGAGCGATGACGGTTTGTCATTTGTCTACATCGCGCTACACCCTCATCTACTTCCTATGGTTTATTCCATAGTTGCGTGCCATTGCGGTTACGAGTTATTTTCGCAGCGCGGATCATTCTGTGTATAGCCGAATTGTGTTCCACATCATGTAGCTAACACGACGTTTCTATTTTGCTATTTATTGTTTCAGGGTTCCGCTCAAATGGGTGCGGTGATGCGCGGTGAGCAGACGCTGCGGCTCATTCAGCTATATCATTCCCACTATCCGGAAATTGCGCGCAACACCCAGGACGCGGACGGCCGGAAGTTGCGCACCCAGCTGTGGCAGATCATCACCGACGAGCTCAATGCCGCATATCAGACCTCATTCTCCGTGGAGCAGTACAAGAAGAAGATCCAAAATGTTCAGTGCACATCGAGGCAGAAGGCACACGCCGGCAAGCGGTAAGCACTTCGCCAGGTTCTTTAGCTGCAGTGATGTATTTATTCACTGTGTGTCTTTTAGGAGCCTTGGTGCAGCTGAGCTCGAGTATCTCAAGCTCTTCGAGAAGGACCTGCTGGAACCGCTGCTCAGTGGGTCGGACATCTCTCGAGAAGGCTCCACGCATTCCCGAAACTCCAGTAATGAGGCACCGTCCACTCCTGCACTGCCGATGGAGCAGTTGCTTGAAGGTTTTGCGCTGTCCTTCGAGCAGTCTTCTTCGAATGACACGGACGGCAACGACAAGCCGGGCGCTGTTACGGATGGCTCAGTTATTTCTGCGCAGAATCTCAACGCAGCAGAGCAGCTGATCTTAGCGCTCGGGCAGCTTAGCCAGCAAGCGATGGTGAACGGAACGCTTAACGGCACACATGCAGCAGAAGACGATCGACAGGACCTGAAGCCGGACGTGAGCAACGGCGTCAACGAAGCACCTAAAAGCCCTGCGCTGCTGAAGGCGGCTCGCAAGCGTCGTAACGGGATCTTGCCCAACGACGGGTTGCTGAACAAGAAGGCCAAGGACGGATCGGATGATGCAAGTAGCAAGCTCAGTGCACAGATGACCGAGGTAGGAAGACAGTGGTTGTAGCATTCGTAACTTATCATCCTAGATGCTCGAAAATCAGCGTCGAATGCTTCAGTTGCTGGAGCGACAAAGTCAGCAGGCGTCTTCGTCTGCTTCTCCGTCGTCAACTGCGTCAGCATCAACTCAAAAAGCGACAACCGAAACAGCCGAGACGGACCCTCTGCGATTGCTCGGCTCTCACGTTCAGCGGCTCTGTGACGTGCTCAACCGCCTGGACAGCACTCTGCAGCAGCGCTTCCCTGTTAGGATGTAGAACGTTTCCATCTTCCCATTACTAGTTACAGCTGTGTGACTGTTCCTCTGCTTGCTCGGGTAACCCTTCTGCCTTTTTGCTCCGTTTAGCTGTTTGTTCTCAATCAGGTACACACCCCATCGCGAGGGGACCTTAGCGTGTTACCGATGCTTGCCATTTTCGTCCTCTGTCATCGTCCCGGCCATCTTGTTCACTTGCCATGTCTGTTCTTCGTGCCTCAATACCGCAGATGAGAGTATGCTCGGAATAAAAGGAAAAAAGCGTTCCGCAGAGCTTCCATGCCTTACACAATGTGGCCAGAATGTGGTTTTTCAGGAGGCAATATACCATCAAGGGCTAATGAATCGCATGTGACGCAAATATGAGTAGTGGAGAACATGAAGTTTCTCTTTGCAAACGCTTGGCTAAACTATAAGTCGACAGGGACGGAGGTACTTAGTTAACTACCTACTCTACACGGAGTAACATTGCGTGTATTCCATTATTATTGACAAGAAATATTAACGATGTTAGTAGACAAACGGATGATATACAACACAATAATATTTACAGCGAATCACGATATAGCCGATCGTGACTTGACAATCCAGAACGATATGAATCTCATATCGTTGGCCTATGGGCCGTGGCCTATGCCGTAGCAAAGTTGTTTCTGTCGCACATTAGTTGTTAGTGACATTCCAGCGGAGAACGCTAGGAGCATTGACTTAGGTAGTGGGTGAGGTTTCTTGGTTGAGATGCTGCTCTTGCGGCGTAGTTGGCTGTCCCGTGACGGGTGGCTCCGAGGGATGCCGTAGTGGTGGCGGTGTGGTCGAAGCGGACATGGAGCCGTCCGAGCGATTGCCGCTATCGAACTTGCCGCCTTCGCCTCGTGCTCTGTTCAGTGCATGCCGATGGCGGGACTCGTGCAGGTATTTCTGAACAGCATGACATTAGCGACAGGGAATTCTAGGCTACGATCAGACGGGACGAAATGACCAGTATTTATAGCGGCGCGTACCCTTCTCTGCTTCGGTATCCGACCCTCGGCTTCAAGCTTGGAACGCGCTGCTCGTCGCTTCAGAATTCGTGCATACTGCTTAGCGTTGACGTAGACAGGCTCTTCATCCGATCTCTGCGGTGCAGCGGATGTCTGCATCGGTACTTGGCTTCCGTCCACTTCGCCCATTATGATTTTCTAAACACGGTATAAGTGTTTCCACCACTTGCAACACCGGCACCTACATGAGGCGTGTTCACCGCTTGATAGAGAGCTGTGCCACCGTTCTGATCTACACCGCTCGTCGTGGCCAACTGCAGCGGCGAGTTTCCGATGGGAATGAATGCGGTGCCATCCGGGAGGTTTACCACTTGCATCGGCATTCCATTCATCCCATTGCCTTGCATCATCTGGAACTGCTTATTATAGCGTGTAGCTGCATTCATACTTTTGCTTTAGCTGCCCATTTGGTATGTAACCTGCTGCTGAACCAAAAAGCGACAACGACTCAAAGCTTAGTGTGCTTACTTGAGAAAACTGCCCACTGGGCATCTGAATGACGAACTGCTGCTGAGCCTTGTTGTCGGTTCCATCCGAAGGAATCACAAACTGCATTGTTTGTATCTACAATTGACACGTGTTATGGACAGCGTTATTTGATGATGCCTTACCTGCGAATCCTGGACATGTGCCTGTGAAGTTGCCGGGTCGTTTCCGCCGGAATGACTTGGATCGATAGGAAGTGTGATGACTTGATACGATGAAGAAGTCTAAAAGCGTCTAGTGCGAAACTGAGTTCACTGAGACGGCTTACTTGGACATGCGAGCCGCTGCCTTGTTGCTGACCATGCGACGTTTGCGGCATCTCCACATAGTGCACTTGCTGCACACTCCTGAAATCGACGCGTTTGTAAAGCTGCTAGATAGGGTAAAGACCACGAAATTAATTTTCTAATTTCACGTTGTGTTCCTAATTTCTAATCGCATGTTGTTTCATAAAGGGCTCTTTTTGCAATTTAGAGCGTTTCTACTTTCATACAATGCGCGAATGACCGCAAACCAAGCAAATAACAGTACGCCCAATGAGTTTTCCATCTGATATAAAGTAGAGTAGTAGTAGTATTTTTATTCTGAGCTGCCTAGCTTGAGCAGTACTTGTGTATTCAGTGCAATGCTAGATGCAGATGGGTGAGAAGGTAAAACTCCTTCCAAAAATTCGCGATTTCCGAACCAGTGGCTATGAGCGGCTAATATCAAAAGGTTTCAGTCAACGACGTCTACCAAAGAACATCTACGATAGGGGGCCATTCGTGATCGTCCACTAAAAGTACTTACATATTATTGGTGTTTTCCACTGTTGCGACAGCAGGGCGATTGGTCGGTTGGTGGCGAATCAGGAATTGGCAACCTCGGTTAGTGGTCCGCCAACTCAGCAAGCGAGCGACCGCTGGGCGGATGCAAACCGCTGCGACGAAGCACGCGTCCTCTTTTGCGCTGCGGCTTGCCCGGGAGTCGGGAGGGCCCGCGAGAATATCGGCGCAATTCGACTCCAGGCGGCGGTTGTGTGCGACGCGGGCGCGTGGATGGAAGGCTGCTGACGAACTGGGAATGCAGCCACCGAAAGGACGAGCTGCGGCCGAAAGGAAGACAGCGGGCCGCGAACGCACGGCCGCCCGTGTAAGGCGCGTAATTTGCCGCTGCCTCAGCGCCCGCTGAGGGTCCCTTTTACCAGCCGGCGAATGCGATCAGCACTAGAGACGGCAAGAGGGAGAAAATACCGAGAGAGTTTCCCTTGGAGACGAGCAGACGCGACGAGAGAGCAACCACGGCCATTCACCTGCTCCTGCCGTGTAAGCGAGCCGTTGCGTGTGGCTAAAATCGTACCGGTGATGGGCACGGGTATGTGCCGACTGCATTTAATTACAGCTTCCAAAACCGGCGGAAAGGTGCAAAGCCGACTTTTAGCTGGATGAAGACTCTCGTCCGAGATTAGCATGCAAGTGGGGGTAATTGCATGGAGTCGCAACATTTGCTGCTCTGCACACCATATAATATGGTCCTATAGTTGGTATGCTCGCTGAAAGACTAGCTTCTCGTTAAGCGAAAATCTGAGCTCGTAGGGACACACAGGTTCAGGATTTGCTTGGGCTTTCGCTAATAGTCTCTAGAAACGTCCTTGGTCCAAGTCAGTACTCTCTCTTAGGTGTACTCGAAGTCTGGAACAGACTCATTTTTTATTCCCGTCCCACTAGGACAAACGCGATTCAACGGTGTTGAGAAAGACAAAGCGCATGGCTGACGGCTTGAACGACCTGCTTCGGCAGTGAAGGACGCTTAACGGTTAGCGAAGGCAGCGTTTCCTCCGGTCGACTGTTCTGGCTCGCCTTTTGCTCGCTGACGATACGAGTGATCTTCATGGGCGGACGAGTGGTTGCCGAGTAGCGCGTGATCAGGTTCTAAACGTTCCGACTTACCGAAGTGTACGATGTGTCGCATACAAACCTCAATGAAATAGTTGGCACTGAGACGAATGTTGGAACAAAGTAAATTCTCACTGCGCTTCTGGTTCAGCTGAATGTGGTCTTGGCCTAGCCGAGCGATCGCGTCACTGAAGTACGCTGCTGACAGCCACAAATGTCTTGCTTGAACTGACCTGACTTCAGCAATTTCGTTGCGTA
The DNA here is from genome assembly GCA_020875895.1 of Aphelenchus avenae. Lineage (NCBI taxonomy): Eukaryota > Metazoa > Nematoda > Chromadorea > Rhabditida > Aphelenchidae > Aphelenchus > Aphelenchus avenae. Next base: position 463,111 of record JNEY01000002.1, read on the forward strand.
AGCCAGCGAACTGACGCCGCGTACTTTTATCCTGTGCCTTCAGGTCCGCGTGGCTGCTACTTCTGAAGAGGAATCACTAAATGTGTTGTTCGAAACACATGCCAGCTAACCTCTTCTTCTTGCTTTCATCAACGAGATGCGAAGCGACGTCCATGAGCGCGCGCATCCGGCTATATAAGACGAGAATCTGTGGCGCGTCGCGAGCACTCGGCCGTTGCATGTGCATCAGCTGCTGTGCCAGGTCCGCGGACATCTCATGTCGGCGCAAAGTGGCGTTGCATGTCTCGCACAGGGTTAGCGGACTGCTTTGCTTCTGAAAGGACGAATTGAAATCCCGGGAAGTGCATTAATTATGGGGGTGCTTACCACAAGGACGCGCTCTTTGCTGGCAGCTGCACGAAGGAATTCGGTTACAGCGTTGCCTTTGGGCTGCACAATAGTGAGGTTGCCCTGTGATTGCTTCTGACCAGGGTTAGCGATAAGGTCTAAAACCAAGCCAATCGAGTTACGGCAGTTGACTAGGGCACAGCAGTACTCAACGAGCAACTTACTAGCGTCGACTTGAGAAAGAAAGTAGGGACAACGATCGCATATATCTATTTGACAGACATCGCATATTTTTGCACCGTCCTTGCCGCTACTGATCCATCTGCCGCCAGTAGACTCACGCTTCTTCGCCAATGCGCGGTTAAGGTTCGTCGCGAATTCCGCGCTGCGCTTGCGCAGTCCACGCAGATGTCGTGCACGGTGACGGAAGAAGTAAAGGCTGTAGTTGAAGGATTTTCCTGAAGGTAGGGCTTGAGGGGAGGAGCAGGCACTGACAGACATACCTTCCTGATTATCGTTGCTGCAGTCGGTGGCGGGCTCAGGATGTTCGGCATCCAGGTGTAGCTGTAGCTGATCCCAGGAGACGAAGCGAAGCGAGCAGTACGAGCATTGGTGAGCGTCCATGACTCGCAACAACCTTCGTACTAGTAATTGGCAGGGCTAACAAGCGGAGTTTGTACATATGGAATAATTTGCATGTGCACGAATAGTCCATGTTTTTTCATGTGCCCTTTTCAACTCAGTTTTGTACGCAGTGGGCAATGGTCATTTTTCACAAAAAATGACAAAAAATTTTTAGGTCATTTTGCCTTGTGTGAATTCCGGACTTTCAACGGATTGCGGTTGCCAGCGTGTGTAATCGAAAATTGGATGCGGGCAGTTTAATTTTTGGTTAGATCGTCCAAACCGTGTAGCCTCACCGTGCGCCATGCTTAAACGGGAAAGTTCATATCAGACAGAATTTCAAATAATATGTTTTTTAAACAGGGCCCCAAGTCTGGTATGCCACATTTTCGACGTTACGTAAAGAGTCGGCAAAGGTGGATTTTATGTCAGTGACCGCTTTTTGCGTGAGGGCGGTAGTTCTACTTTTCACACGTTGGCTTCATCTTGATCTCAGGGATGGCGGGCGCATGCCGCTTGCTTCTGCTAAAGAGGCTAGGATGCAGCAGCAAAATGGCCGTTGAAGGCCGCCCGGATGTCTCACATAGCACGAAGTTCTTAGAAATCTTATTGCACATATACATGAATGTGGATATCAAAAATCTTGGCTGAGAATGAGACCTTCGATACAGTCAAGCTTGGAAGCAATACTTCTGGCACTCTTCCTTCGTCTTCACCGGCTCTTCGTCTGCCGCTGCGTCGCTCTATGAGAGAAGTACTTAACTCTGTCAACCTCCGGATAGTCTTACACTGCAGTATCCATACGGATAGGCCCGGCATAAGCCGCCTTGTACGTGCCATCGAATTGTGAACTGCGACGGGATACCGCTATCGGGGCATACGGTGCGATATGGACGTACTTTCGTGCAGGTCCGCTTGCCTAGAACGGCATTAGCGAAAAAATGAAGGGGCTTTACCCGCAATACTTACGTTGCGGAAGCCTGTCCTCGAGTAGATACACAAAGCTCCCGTCCCGTGATCGTTGAGGTACGCTTTGCGGAAAGTCGGTCTGCCTCACTGGGTTGTAGCCTGGCGGTAGCACTTTTGACAGCCCACCCCTTGCCTCGTTATCAACGACATCGCTTGCGTCATCTCTAACTTTTTCCCGACTGAAGCCTGCATGTAGACATAGCTCCTCGCATTCCGCTTTCGAACGAAGTGTGCGGTCGGATGAAACTGTAGAACCTGAAGCACAGAATCCGGTCGTGATTTTGTACCAAGTACGTAGCGTCGGTCTACCTGGACAGAAACCCCACGGATACGCGCGGCAGACGCCATCGTAGGCGTACCATCGCAGGACGCGTTGCGTCCGCTTGTTTCCCTTCGGGCAGAACGGCTCGAACTTCTGCCGACGGCAGCTGAATCCCGGTGACGTCGGGTCTACAAGCAGCTCACGTTTGCGGCCGGTCTTTTGCACGCCAGGAATCGAGAGGACAGCGCCTACGTTCGAAAGCATTAGGCACTGGAAAGCCTCATAAGGTGACGTTCTTCGAAAATAAGCTTGTTCTCATACTTGCAAGCAGGGTTTCAAAATCCCTAAAAACCTCTACTTCTACCTTTACGTTGCCAGGGGAAAACCTCTACCTCTACGTCCCCACCAGAAAACCTGTACCTCTGCCTCTACCTTTACGTTGCCACCGGAAAACCTCTACCTATACATCTACCTTTATAGCTTGAAAACCACTTGAAAGACGAACTTTATGGCCTGCTTCTGGCATTGGCATTAACGTTAACTGACAAATCTCAACATCTACCTGATCGCTGACAAACCTCGTCTTCTACCTCTACTTAACCGCTGGACAACCTCTACCTCTACTTGACTTCTTGAAAACCTCAACCTCAACCTCTACGTAGAAGTAGAGGTAGAGCAGAGGTAGTGGTAGAGGTTGACGTAGAGGTTGAAACCCTGGTTGCAAGCGCAGTTAGAGTTTCAGAAAGTAGGAAAGTAGTCGTGGCCGTCAATGCACGTACCTTCCTTTGTTTCATGGTAGAGCTTCGCATCAGGCGCGCGAGATTGAGATTGTGCAGCGAAGCTGCTTACACCGCTAACTGAGCGTCTGACGTCGTATAGGCGAATAACAGATAGCAATGCTTTGTCCGGGTTGGATGCCTGAAGCCAGGGGTCAAGCAAGCCGCCATGCATCACCCAACCTGTGAAAGAGGCTTGCTGCCATTTGAACTCGACTGTTGAGTATCGTCCCCATAAAGCTTGATCTACAAACGGTTCATACGTTTCGGAATCAGTCCTCAATGGTTACCAATTGGTTGAGATCAGGGCAACATATTCCGCCTTCAGCGCTATCTGCGAGTTCACACCGGAAGCCGTCGGGGCATTGGCCTGTGCATGGGAACTCCTGGTTTTCATCACCTTCCAAAAGTGGGGACTTCCCATCGGAGCATAGACGAACGGATGATTCATCTGAAGACCATCATTACTGACAAAGCGTCGACTGAGGTGATTGTGCTTGATGAATGGGTCACCGTAAACAAGAGGCGTCTTATGCACAAAAACTGCTTAACGAGGTAAAACTACCGGGATATGCCACCGCGCTTATTGCTCTCTCTGGAACCTAACACAGGGTAAAGTTCCAGCAAGGCAAGTTTGCAACTTAGTTACGCAAACGTTGCACTTGACCTTGCGGCAAAAAATTATGCATCTTCTCACCGTCCCGAAAAGAAAGCACAAAAGTACATGTGTCGCATATACCGGGTAGCCTCAACTTATATGTACTATGCGCCGATATCCACCTGGTGAAGGCACTGGACCCGGCTTCTAGACTCACCTGCTCGAACATGGGTCACGCAAAGGAGGCCCAGGGTGACGGCGAGAGGGGTCAGCGCACGGAGGAGAAAGTTGCGACGCATAGCGGCCACTAAGCGCGTCGTCAACGACGCACTTAGTCGTCCTTCGTTCTCCGCTCGGGCACTCTAAGTTGGATTTACCGGATACAGGATTTATTGCGGCTCCACCGCCATCGCCGCATTTGGGTTCACTTTTTAATGGCATCGCAGCAGCCGCTGCTTATGGGCTGATGCTCTTGGGCGCTGGTCACTTCGACGGGTCGTTCGTTGTTCGCTTCGTGTCGCATTCACGCGTGGGCTGGCGCGAAGACGGGATCGTCGTGGTCAGAAGCCGTGTTGTTATCTCGGATGGCTGATCTCGCGTCAAGGCGCTGCGCTGCGCGTTCATTAACGCGTCTTTTCCGCTTTCCCGAGCACCGCGCTTTCCTTTTTTATGCATGGGATATTTATTTGCTTTGCCCTCAGCCGGGAGAAAGCTGGCGCCGTCTGCGCGCACGCACGCCACACGCAACAGCCACCACCCAACTTGCGCACCCCGTCGAGGGCTCGTAAAAACCGTCTCCGAAACAGTTTTATGTTGGGATTGAGCGGTTGTCGCAACACCGAAGACTTCCCCGAAATTAAGTGAAATGAAAATTTACGTGCCCCGTTAAGCCACTTTTACGAGCAGCCCTTAGGCGACTTCGAAGGCAGACTCATGAAACTGGAAGTGAAAAACTAGTGCGTAACGGTAGAAGCATTCATTAGACCATTAGCCAATGTAGCTGAAATTCGTAGCGCAATTAAATTCGCAACTTTGAACCTGTGTGAAAAAAGTAAGGCATTGTGGTAGAGCTTCGGTGCTTTATAGCATTCGACGGTGCCTCTTCGGTGGGATTCCCTCGTGCTTATCGCATGGGTCCCGACTATATGTCGTCTTTACGTCTACAACGATACGGCAGTTGGTATCTGGATGGTCAACGACGAATCCAGCCAACCAGTTGGGGCAGAAAAAGTGTACAAGACAATAAACCTGCCTAGCGACACATGATGTGACATCCTTAACCGCAATCGTTGTCCGTTTCTGGGACGGCCCGACAGTTCCATCCTAGGATTGTTCCGTCCCAGGATCTTTGCGTCCCAGGATTTTTCCGTCTCCACACAGTTTCTTCTTCGCCAGGTTTTTGGTGTGTCTGGGCCAAAGTATAAGCCAAATCCGAACACCTTAGCCCCCGCCTCAGCCTAAGCAGACATAGTCTTAGCTCTAGGGCGGAGGGACTAAGCTTTTGAACTAGGTAGATGGGCTAAGCTCTAGAGCTAAAGTGGACTAAGCTCTAGAGCTAGACGACTAAGCTCTAGAGCATGAGGAACTAAGGAATCGCGGACGATATCGGGATTATTTTAATTAGGCGATGGTTTCGCTGCAAATCACGGGGGCTTCCGCTGTAGATGCCCAGACATCGGATTATTTGTTCTATGTTGTACTGGGGGGAAAGATCCTGGGACGGAACTGTTGCGCACAGGTTACTCGTGCATCTAATTCTGCTCGTCCACATGAAGGTTGATTTTCCCACCTTTCCGTATCTGTCATATCACTGCTGGAACCAGTTCGACCTTGAGCCTCGCTACGCGAAGACTGACCGCAATACGGCGGTGTGATGCTCGCGATTGATATAAGGTCACTTCCGTCTTCCCGGTTCAACTCTGATGCGCTTCCACCTCCGCTCCATCATTATCGCTTATGGAATGGATTGCCCGGGTCTGACCCCATAACAGCTGCTCGTTAACTTTTTGCGCCTAATTTTATTGTTTTCACCGAAGCTCATTGTCTGCTGTAACATGCATTTGAGTGCTTCTTTTGCAGTCATTTGCAAACCATGGGGAGCACTGATCAGAATTCCACGCAGAAACCAAATGCACCGATGAAGAACATCGTCATTATTGGCTCCGGTCCCACGGCTCTTGGGGCGCTTTACAGGCTAACGCAACTCATGGATGACGGCACTATACCAGTACGGCACTAATTCTGTTCTCGTCGATTTCCATTTGCGTTTTCCAGAAAGTCAATGTAACGGTGCTCGAGAAGGAGGATGAGGCGGGCGGACTCGCAAGAACAGTCGTCGACGAAGCAGGATTCTGCTGGGACCTCGGCGTGCACGTGACCGGTGCTTCGAAATACCCCGAGTTCCTCAAGGTCCTTCAAGACACCATTCCCGACTGGTACTCGGTGCGACGGATTGTAAAAGTGCTCACATCATTCCTCAAGGACTACTCTAAACAACTTTATTTAGGCCGATATGACTCATATACTGGGGAAGCCAGATGGGTCGCAGGAGAACTACGTCCCATATCCGGTGCAGAATTCTCTTCCCTACTTTCCTGGGGACCTCAAGTCCAAGTGTCTCGCCGAGCTCGAAGTGTTGAGCGTCGACCAGTCCGAGCCCACCAACTTTGACGAGTTCTCACGCAAGTACTTTGGTGAAACGCTTCAGAAGATCTTCATTAGGCCGTATAACGAGAAGGTTAAAGCAGAAATATTGATCCTGCGGTTAGTTGCTCATTTTTGGTGTGGACAGTCCGCTTGGCTGAAATGAACTGTCGATGGGTGGAGGGACGAGTGCCGCGGATTGACCTCGAACGTCTCAGACAGCGATGCGTGTCGCCGCTTGAAAAAGTCGTAGAGGACGAAAACAACAACACTTCTGCCTTCCGGTAAAGACAAAAAGCGCTAATCACACTATAAACTAAAGCGCTGAAGTGCTTTGCTGCACGCATGCATGCGTACCCAGAGGTACCGAAGCATGGATGCGTGCACGCATGCGTACTAAGCGGTATAGCATGCAGGAACACTCGCATGCCATGATGTGTACAAGTATGTGTGCACTCATGCAGACTATGCGCTAGGGTATACAGAAGCATGTAATTCAAGGTGAATCCGACGACGGGGTCTCCGCTGATCCCCTTGTTGATCTTACTATGCCCGGCTTATTTTTTAGGTATCCGGCCAACTGTCGCGGTATGGGAGAACTGTGGACGCGATTCGCTAGCTGCTTCGCTAACGGAATCTTCCGTTTTGGACAGGACGTTGTCGATGTCCATCCTACAGAGAGAAAGGTAAGGCCAGCATCGCTCTGCCTAGATGCACAACCATTTCTACATTCATTTTCAAAAGAGTTCTGTGTAGGTAATAACTACCTCTAAAGACGGTTCCGTCCATGAGTTCTCGTACGACACCCTCATCTCTACTATTCCCATAACGGAGCTCGGTCGGATCTCCGGGCTGGCCAACGACACAAAGTTGCGTCACTCGAAGGTTGTCCTTGTCGGGCTGGTAAGGGCCTCTGACGAGTACCACGTAGCTATGCCTTGTTCTTCTAGGGTCTACTGCAGCCACAGTCCGACTTCACCTGTCAACTGAGTTGGGCGTATTATCCTCGCCCGGAGACGGTCTTATATCGATGCACCGTTCTGTCGAACTTCAGCCCCGAACTCACGCCTGATCCGGAGCGATTCTGGTCGGTGCTATGTGAGATCGGAATGCGTCCCGCGGATGAGGTTGACGAGGCCCGTATACTCCAACGGACGAAGGAAGGTCAGCTACTGCTCTGCGTTCCTCGGCATCTTGTTTTGCCAGACAATTTGTTTGTAACCAAGCCAACGTCCTTAGATCTCATCAAAGTTGGCATACTGGAGTCGACGGAGCTGGTCTATTCACACTGGATGCACGTGCTCCCCTACGGCTATCCGATCCCTACTCTGGGCCGAGAAGAAGAGTTGGAACGATGTCAAGCAGCTTTCAACAGGCACCGGATCTACTCTTGTGGACGGTATGTATTGGCAGTGTTTTGCAGGAGTCATACGTATTCCTGCAGCGTTTTATCGCTATGAGGTCAATTTCATAAGCTTTCGGTACTTGCAGGTTCGGCGGGTGGAAGTACGAGATCTCCAATCAAGACCATAGTTTCGAGGCAGGCCGTACCCTGATAGACGCACTCGCGCCTACTCTTACGTAATGCAAAAGCAACCAACGATAAATCTCTTTATTCCGCGGCAACTGATAAACGGCGATATTATGACGAAAGAAGCTAACTATGACTAAGGACATGGAGAGAACGAAGAAGGTCAATGTGGCGCTTGTCAGAAGGCATTTGAGATATAGCCAAGGCACTCAGTAAAGGCAGCTGAAACGACAGTTTGCTGTAAAATAGACAAATGCACAGGGAAAGACTAATACCAAAACCTATAGGAAGGAAGGAAGGCTACCTACAAAGTAAGCGGATGCACCAAATTGGCGTATTGATGGGTGAATTTGGCGTTAATATCGAAGCATTGGACGAATATAAAGGCATCGAAGCAGTCTTTAAGGCGTAGTAGGCTGACGAGATTGCGTAGGGAGCGATGCCACATTGTAGAGTGTAGGCCTAGCCCTTCAAATCGGTGGAGCCGTTCGCCAGTTGAGAGAGTGCCGCGGTCGCAAGTAGCTAAAGCACGTATGTAGCGCCATATTAAAGGTCTCGGAAACGCCACGACCAACGTGTATCCCAATTGACGACCAACCTGTTGAACCGCGAGACTGTTGAAGGGGAAGCCGGGGAACAGCTGCTGCAGAAGTTCTTCCGGCAACGCAGACGACTGTGTACCGCTAGTGCCGTTGTTCACCAGGTAGCTGGAAGCGAAGTTGGCGTTGGAGTTGCCCACGTTCATGCCTAAAGCCCATAACAGTGTACGTTCGAGCTCTCAGGAACTTGAAACCTTCAGGGTTAGGTGCGTAAACGACGCCCTGAGGCACGTGGTAGAGCACAGTGCCGGATGGGCTGTCACTAGCGTGGGAGCTGGATGAAAGACTGGAGGAGTCGGAGGAGGAGGTTGGCGTAGTCGTCGCCGGAAAAGTCTCACCGGGAGAACCAGGGGAAGCGGAAGCAAGGCCTGAATGAAGGAGTAAGTAAGTGTGATAGTAAGTTAGCGTGGTTAACGTTGTTAGCTCCGTAGTGTGACACAAAAGCGTACCGAACAGTGGGAGCAGGGAGCTAAGCTGCTGCTGTGCGGAGGAGGAGGAGGACAGTCCACTTTGCGTGACTCGACTCTGCTGATTGCGCGTGGCACCGTTGGCCTTCACGTTGGTGCGCTTCATGCTTTGTCGCTGCCGTTGGTCTGCAGCGATCTTCAACGCCTCGCGCAGTGTCTGCTGCAGCTGGAGGGGATCTGCAAAGCCAGAACTTAGCTTGAACATTGTGATAACCGTGCTTACCGACAGGCTTGACATCTTCCTGCGACTCGCCGCCATCCATAAAGCCACTGGTGCAGTTCTCTGCGGCAGCCTCGTCCATGTCTGATTCGCCATCCGTCTCGTAGTCCTCCATCGGAGAGGTCGACGGCATCGAAACCATTGTTGGCAGCGTAAGCTAAAAGAGAAAGTAAATGGGACGGAATTGCACCTATTTGATGACAACGAGTGACTATTGCGGTTCGGTGCAGATTCTTTAAGGGCAATGGTATCAAAGGGATCATTGTAAAAGCGGAATCGGAAGTTTCAATTAATCAAAGCCCTCTCGTGGCCGCTGCGAACGGCCATGAATGGGTCGCAAAATCGGCATAGCGCAAAAGGTGCCTGGCCGGGCACGACGGTAACTTCAATTCCGATCCCTTGCTTGCTTCTTTCAGCCCACTGAATGACCACTTTACATACCGCTTTCGTTTAGTGGTTGAGCGTAGCGGCGCCCAAACAAGTTCAATGGGAAATGTGACACTTCCGTACGCAGCTACTTATTTGGTCGGAGGTGTTCGACCGTTAAATGCCTCCCAATAGTGCGGGCGCGCAATTAAGCAAGAACGTAGGTTAATGTTCATTCGTAGCAGCAGGTTATTGCATGCTTTGTTCTAATAAAATCGAAGAGCTCGTGGATTACTGATGTTGTTGGGGTCTCGGACCAAAATTTCTAGCAAGGCACATCGTGTTGCGCAAGTTGGTCCCTTGTGCTTCTTCGTGTTGGCGCACTCACAAGACACTGTGAAGCGTTTTTGACCGGATTCGGCGAGAGCAAACACACGTCGAAGATGGGCCTTGGTGGCGACGATCTTGTGACGCGCTACTCCATTTACTCACAATCACCGCTGACGGTGGCGGACCGCTCTAAGGAGCTAAGGCAGCAGCAGCGGCTATGGAAACAAGCGTGCGCCGCCGCCCACACAGCGACCATTCCCGACCGACAGGAGGCAGCCGCCAGGTGGCAGGAACAGTTCCTGGGCGCGAAGGAAGCCAGCGCGCCTAATGAGTCGAGTGGAAGCTGCGCTGAATGGAAACTAGTCGGCTGCGCGAGTCCCTAAAGTGGCAACCGTCGTGCGCTAACTTGGCTGTAGCTTTCGTGCGCTGCATTTAACGGGGAAGACACAGTGCGCCGGAAAGGATGCAGGGGCTTGCCGGAGCCAGTTTGCCCGAAAGCTTGCGTCCATCGATAAGACAATCGAGGAATCTGACTGTGCGCTCCGCACATGAACAAATAAAGGAATGGGAACGGTACTTTGCTACCGCTTCGAAATATTCGATTCGAACAGACCCCAAGGATTGATTAAGCCGGAAGATTGCTTTACAACCACACATTTTATGCATACGGATTTCTCAGTATACGCGGGCGTACTTTACAGTCGGCATTTGCAGCATCGGATAGAACAGGTGCCCACCAAATCGGTCTCATTGTGGTCACTAATGGGGAGAGAACAGACGCCTAATGCGGAAGGGCTATTAAAAACTTGGGACGGACCGCAGAAGCGACAGTGATTTATGATATGGCAACTGGCGCCGAAACCGTCTTCATAAGGCGACAGAACTTTTATGGTGTAACTGTGCTTGTAGGGAAAGACTCGGATTCTAGCGAACATTTTCAGGGCTTCAATGAATTTTTCATTGATTCATTACTGCTTTGCTTAGTCGCACACCACACGGATTTACCTTTTTCGAGAGCACACTCGTGTTTAAAGCTTCACAAGAAGACCTAATTTCCAAATCGGCTATTTATGTGTAAGCTTACTGCTCCGGCGGTTCCTTTCCTCACTCCGACGTCAACCCTCGTTCCGCTTTTCGAAAGATTCCTGGAATCAGCCCACCCGACTGACGCCCGGCTGTCCCTTTTTGTCTTTTGCTTTTTTCTCTCCTTCCCGACGTCGACGACTACCTCCCTCTAACGGCAGCGTCTCTCTTGAGCAGTCGCTAGCGGAGACGTGCCCGTCGCACACGCACTTATGTACGTCTTTAGGCGCCCTTAGTCATGGCTGTTGTCGCTCGCGAGCTACTCATTTGTATCGCAGCGCTGAATGAGGACTCGCCAGGCGGCTCCAGTGCGATCACTGTTTGCAGTCGGCCCCGCAGCGGGCGTCGCTCCTTAACAACACGCGAGTGGGGCAAGTGATAGGCGGCGGAGACGCGAGAGAAGCCAGTCGACAGTCAGCTGGCTTGATTCGGCCCGCTCTTGAAAGGAAGACGCAACGCGTGTGGAGGCCCATATTCTTCACGGCCCGGAAGCGCTCGACGACAAGTGGGCGGTGGGAACCGGAGTTCCCGGGCGGCGGCTCAAGCCCGCTCGCGGCTCAATCTGGAAGTCGCTGCGGACGAGGAGGATCAATGCCCGAAAAGCGATCACCCTCCACTGTGTGGATTACTGCGTGCTTCTCCGTAACCGCGGTCCTGCTTGGAGGCGGACGGAGAATGAGCCGAGCTCACGTCGGGATGCATGCATGGCTCCCAGCGACATAAAGGGGATGGGACGGCTGCATTGAAAAGAAAGACTTTTCGATGCAATGGCCCAGAGACGACAGGTGGCGCTTGACACGTCGGTCGCCCGCTTAGCAAGGAAATTCCGGTGGAAGGTGGATGTAGTCAGCGCTTGATCCGGATGGGAGCGATAAAAATAGAACACGCCCGGGCTGTTCTCGGAACAAGCACGAAACGTTGAGTTGACAGTAAAGAAATGTTTTCGAAGCGGTAGATCTTTGTAAGGTGCACTTTAGTGCGTGTCTCTTTTTTGTAGCATCTATATCCCTTACGTCCTCATTTCCTCAAAGCCACCGAAAAGAGCGGTTAGCCCCGTAAGCGGCCACCGCGGGACCTCAACGACGACCACTTTAAACTTTCGCCTCCCGTCCGCCGACTCCTTTTACAACCACAAGAAGCGACGTAGCGGTGAGTCGAAGACAAAAGCGGCAGACGCGCTAGCAAGCTGATCCATCGCGGGACGGAGCAGTAACCGCAATCGCGTGGCCGCTGCCGGGCCGCTTGCGGCCATCGCTCTTTTGGTGGCTTTACACCGCGCCTTCGCACTAAAATGGATGTGCACTCACCCTCGGGAGGGATGCGGTCATATCGCAGGCGGACGAGGACAGTGTGGAGGAATGGCCCAATAAAGCGCAAGCCGCCTGAGCGCTTCTGGCGCAGAAGCGGTGGCGCGCTTTGACCTCTGCCGGCAACAGAAGTTCGCAGCGTGCCTGTGGGTAGAAAAGGTGCCGACATGCTCTACCGCAAGGCGGATTAGCGCTCCGGGAAACTTAATCGTCGACCGGAAAGTGCCTTCGAAGAAGAGTATCATAACAAAGGTGTTTGAGGTCACCGCTTTGTGGACCAGTAGCAAGCTCGGATACCCAAATGGGCCACAGTTGTCGAATAATTTGTTGATGGCAAAAATTAGCCCAGCTTTGCTATGTCTACCGGGAAGTTACACTTTTGTCGAAGCACAACCAGTACAAAGACAAAGCGGTTTTGCATGGGATCATGCAGGCTCTTCCTCGTATCCCTACCTTGCAATATTAGTCACCGTTTTGCAACGATCTGTTTTGTCCACGTCATCCATTTCCGACGCGCTCTCACTCACAAGACATGACGGAACATTCTCAGCTCCCAACAGTCGCAATGATGAGCCTTTAATGGAATAATGCGAACATCCCATTCACTGCGCAATCTTTTCTGGGAACCGTCTGTCACAATGAGGTGCACTTTTTGCCGCTGCGAAAAGGAGCCCGCTCGCTCGGATTGTCCGAAACGCTTCCTTCCCGAAGCGGCGAACCATTTACCGTACGAGGTGCTCGGAGTCGGTTGCGAAGCAGCAAGCCGACAAGAGAAGGAAAGGAAGCCAGAATTCGGATGGATCCATGCGGCTGCGACGGAGCCACTCATTGTTCCCTCAGCGCATCAACCAATGACAGAGCCGCATGCGCCGTAAATGGGACCCGCTCAGGACCGGAATGAGTCGACGGGGCATGGACGCCCCGAATGGGTGTCCTGAACGGAGCAGAAAAAGGAACCACAATGCATTCGAGAAGGAAACTGTAGCGCCCATTTCGTACAAAGAGAAAACAACGTGATTGCAGGCCATCCTGCATACAGCCCACTATACTAGCCTCACTTCAGCAACATAGTCCTCCAACTGGTACCTGTTTTTCTCGCAAGGTTTTGTTCCTTCATAAAGTCCTTGACGAGTGCTCCAATCAGAATAAGCGTTCTTGAGTAAACGTCTGCATAATAAAGGCAACCGCTTCAAATCAGTCTTCCACTTCCGTCGAGCGGAAGCAAAAAAAAGAGTTTAGCAAGAAGGAAGGATAGTCAGAAAGCGCAAGATTTCAGCAACTGATTATGAGGACACGACCCAACGACCTGCCGGCCATGCATCTGTTTACGGTGATAAAAAAAGAATTGCGAAAATGAGGCTGCTGTGCTCGTCAAGCCAAACTTCCGCTCAAGGAAAAGTGGAGATTTGCATTACAAACAAGCGATGCCAAAGTGAGAAATGCGAACGAGGACAGCGATGATAACACGTTCACTTACCGTTTCTGGTTCTGGGAACTTTCGCTTGCGCGTATTNGCAATGGCATCATGCAGACACTTCCTCGTATCCCTACCTTGCAATATTAGTCACCCTTTTGCAACGATCTGTTTTGTCCACGTCATCCAGGGCTCCCAGACCGCCTTCCCTGGCAAAATCGAGCCGAATAAACGACCGCCCCCCTACCTTTCCATTCCATCTGGGACCCATGACGTCATCCATTTCCGACGCGCTCGCACTCATAAGACACGACGGAACATTCTCAGCTCCCAACAGTCGCAATGATGAGCCTTTAATGGAATAATGCGAACATCCCATTCATTCCGCAATCTTTTCTGGGAACCGTCTGTCACAATGAGGTGCACTTTTTGCCGCTGCGAAAAGGAGCCCGCTCGCACGGATTGTCCGAAACGCTTCCTTCCCGAAGCGGCGAACCATTTACCGTACGAGGTGCTCGGAGTCGGTTGCGAAGCAGCAGCCGACAGGAGAAGGAGAGAAGGAAAGGAAGCCAGAATTTGGATGGATCCATGCGGCTGCGACGGAGCCACTCATTGTTCCCTCAGCGCATCAACCAATGACAGAGCCGCATGCGCCGTAAATGGGACCCGCTCAGGACCGGAATGAGTCGACGGGGCATGGACGCCCCGAATGGGTGTCCTGAACGGAGCAGAAAAAGGAACCACAAATGCACTCGAGAAGGAAACTGTAGCGCCGATTTCGTACAAAGAGAAAACAACGGGATTGCAGGTCATCCTGCATACAGCCCACTATATCAGCCTCACTTCAACAACATAGTCCTCCAACTTGCATCGGTTTTTCCGCAAGTCTTTGTTCCTTCATTGAGTCTTTGATGAGTGCTCCAATCAGAATAAGCGCTCTTGAAAACGTCTTCATAATAAAGGTAACCGCTTCATATTAGTCTTCCATTTCCGTCGAGCGGAAGCAAAAAAAAGAGTTTGGCGAGAAGGAAGGATAGTAAAAAAGCGCAAGATTTCACCAACTGATTATGAGGACACGGCCCAACTAACTGGCGGTGATGCATCTGATTACGGTGATAAAAAAGAATTGCGAAAACGAGGCGGCTGTGCTCGTCAAGCCAAACTTCCGCTCAAGGAAAAGTGGAGATTTGCATTACAAACAAGCAATGCCCAAGTGAGAAATGCGAACGAGGACAGCGACGATAACACTTTGACTGACCGTTTCTGGCTCTGGGAACTTTCGCTTGCGCGTATTCGAAGGTGGGAGTCCACAGCCGGCCGGCGGCTCAAAGGTGAACTCCGTTTTGATTGCGTCCAAGCTCGCTAAGCCCTCTAAAACTGGCCAAGTTTCGAGAAAAAAAGAAAACGACAAGGCAAATAATTCGCGAAAGACTTACCGTCCGGAGAGTTAAGGCAGCTCTGTATGAGGTTCTTGCCCTGGTCGGAAGCGATCATCGGCTTCAACTTATTCGTCGCGAACGCATATACGTGTCCCGTCTCGGAGGCCACCAGAAGCATGACTTGCGTCCCCGTCAGCGTTGAGAGTTCATGCGCCTGAAGCGTGGAAGCATATAAAATGCGCGTTTTATCAGACTAAGCACTTGGATACACGGCGGCTTACCTTCTTCATGATGCCGGTCTTGCGCTTGCTGAACGTGGTGTAGCGGCGCAGCTTGTTCCCGATGTACTCCATCTTGATCTTCACGCGGCCCTTTGTCTTCTTCCCGTTCGGCAGGAGGGTGGGAGTGCCGGAGGACTCGCCCGGTACGCATCCCATGTTCGCGATTGAAGGCGTTGATTCTTTTGACGCTTCAGACTCGGCGGCCATCTCGTCGGATGAGGACTAGAAACGCACCGGTGAATAGCTGTTTGCGCAAAATGCATGTGTTCATGGCCTCAATTCGACGAATTCCCGGTGTTGATCACGGGTCTTATTTGGTCAATGCGCGACGGGAAAAAGCGCCATCGGGACGACTTAATTGAGGTAGCGCGTCGCAATAACCGTGCGATTCGCGCGTTCCATCTAGGGCGATTTGTCAAAGGTCAGCGATCGCAGCTGGCTCACTAGCACAATCTTGTGGAGGGAATGAATTGTGCAATGAAGTGCAAGAAACCTGGCTAAATGGCTGTTGGCCGTTCGGCGCTCAAGGTTTAAAAATACCTGAAAAATGTGCTCTTTCCCTCAGGTAAAAGGACATCGAGAGGGCTTATCGGGTCCTAGAATAGCCTACAATTAGCCCTAGCTTTGCACCCTGCTGAAATCCACCATATCCCGAATGAGCGGACTGATCACTAATGACGGGGAAAGCTAAGCTTTCAGGAGCGCATCCCCTTCCGAGACGGGTAACCCCAAGTGAATGGGAGTATTTGGAAAGCCGATGCGTCGGACCGGTGGCACTGCTGCTCTTCAGCCGCCACCGCCGGGAGGAGGACAGTTTCGGGCTGTGAAGAGGCGGTCTTTCCTTGCTTGTCGAACACGCGAAGTGAGTCCGCTTCTTGCGCGTTATTACCAGCCGGATACAGGCCGGCCCACCGACCGGCTTTACGTCTGACTCCGTGAGGAGTCGTGCGGCGAACAACGCGTCCTCCTCCTCCTTCGCCATGATCATCATTGTGTACCGGAACACAGCGCTGCGCGGCGCTGTACAGCGCTTTTTGCGCGACAAATTAACCGCTACCGATCCGCACACTCCGCGTGCTAATAAGCGCCGGAAAAAGCGGGCGAAGGAATGCGCTGAACTCGCTGTCGGCTTTATGGGGATAGATCCCACTTGTTTGTGGGAAGACAATGAGACATAATGGGAAGCGGCCGTGTCCCTTGCGCGCACCCAAAAGCAGTCCGCGTGTGGGGCAATAAGGTCGCGCCAAAAAGTCTCATCAACCGCGCCGCTAAGGAACTGGGTCGACCGCGAGGCAGATCCGTATAGAAATGGGATTCAGTTTTAGAACGCCGTGATATGTGCGTCGCGGATT
>JNEY01000002.1:482921-561827 GCA_020875895.1 Aphelenchus avenae
GGGGGGGGGGGGGTAAAAACCCATATAAACAACAGTGTCCGTATCATTCAGCCGTTACAGACCTAATGAGGAGCATGAAATATACTGCGCACATCGATCGGCAACTCCAAAAGGCGA
This sequence comes from Aphelenchus avenae, assembly GCA_020875895.1. Taxonomy (NCBI): domain Eukaryota; kingdom Metazoa; phylum Nematoda; class Chromadorea; order Rhabditida; family Aphelenchidae; genus Aphelenchus; species Aphelenchus avenae. The sequence continues at coordinate 483,039 of JNEY01000002.1, forward strand.
TCCCGCGCGCTAACTGCTAAATCGGCTCCGGCGGCCGCGATCACCCGCACTCATTCAGGTAGTCAAGCAGCAGCACCGAACAAGTCGGTGAGTTTCGAGAACCGAACAAATGAAGAAGAAGAAGAAGCTCCTACGAGGACACCTCCAGATTAAGCAGGCGCCGGCTGCCCGGGCCCGCTACCTCAGAGGGATGTGCGCTCGGGTGGGTGGGCGTGGCTGGCGGGGCCGCATTCTCGGTAGCGCTCCGAGGCCCGAATGGAAGGTGGATAGGTTCGAGTTGCTTCCGAAATGCCGCCCGCCGCCGCCCGAGTACCCCTCGCACCATATGTGCGATGAAGAAAGTTAACAGTTGGCCGCCGATCGTCCCGCCACCCGCCTTATGGGTCCGCATGGCTTTCCGAGAATGGCTGCTGTAAAGCGATACACATAAAAAGTGACAACAACGCACGGGAACGTCGCTCAGTATTTTCGTCCTTAGCCCAGTAAAGTACTTTTATAGGCAGTAAGGAAATCGACATTCTTTCCGATGCATATAGGAGACCGCGCTGACTTGCATAAAAAGTGGTCAGCGCAGGCATGTGTTGCACGAACGGTATTAGCTTCGCTAATATAGCTACTAACTAGCCTAGTCCACCCGCGTCGTATGACTTATGCGGTAAGTAATTATCTTCACTGTAATTTCTTCCGTGTACTTAGCAAATTTCTCAGTTAGCAACACTTTATGCCAGAATTTACGAAACTGAGATTAGGCTCAAATTCCGTAGGAGCAAGGAGCTAGGGACGGACGTCGACAGTGCCAGGACCAGCCAGACTCCTTCCGAGTTCACGCAGCTATGCCTTACGACGCTGTACTGTGATGGCTTTACACGAAATTTCAGAACTATCTGACAGTTCTTGTTCTGAAATCCAGTGTATGAACATTCTTCACAAATTCTTAAGCATGCATACGTTCTCGTGAACAGTGCAGCATAGCTCTTTGTGTTCCTCGGATCCGGGGAGCAGTTAACGCGTGCCTGAAGCAAACTGATATGGTGGCGGCGACGTTCTCGCGGGAAGTGCCGTTGTATGCGACGTGTCAGCCACAACCCGTAAAGCTTAACCATGCCGGTAGCAGATGTTGCGTTGGATGAACAACGCGTTCCTGTTCTGACAGTGAATTTGATTAACTAACTGTGCTTGTCTTCGGGGAGGACATTTTCAATGACCCTTTCGTGATTTGGTTCCAGTTAATGAGACGGTGCTACATCAGTGCTTGATTGACGAATGCACTTCACACTAAGTTCAAGGAACGTGATTCTAGCAGTATCTATGCATGCCTGCTTGCCGGTCCATAACGGCACATTTATACTTTTTAAGGTTTGTGATGCGCGGTACGATGAGCAAAGCAGATGCTAGTTTTGGTCTACGGCTCGATGTAAACAGTTAGAACGATGTCGCCCTCTCATCATCATTTAACCAGTCCAAAACGCGCTCGGTTTGCTCAGTAAGGTCGAATCGGTTCCGTACTTTTGTACAAGCGTATGCACTGAACACATGAGGCCGGGATGTGCGATTGTGGGAAGATACGCAATGAAAGTTTACGGATCATGAGTGATGCAAACTGCTTGCTGATACAATCCGCTAAATATTCCCACCAGTGATGGTCAGGTTGAAAGCTGAAGGGTAGCCTGCGCATGGCACTAATATTGACAATCGTCTTCTAGAAGATTTAGGTCGGCAAGGCCAATGGGAGATACAAAATAGGTTACGCACTCCCAGTAAAGACTGCAGTGCATGCTTAATGAATGCGTAAAAATGAAAGCTAGCGATATTTGATACATGAGGAAAAATTGCTCTTATTTCGCTCGCTCTGCGACGACAGGATCCTCGAAAGTGCGTCTGTAACGGCACTCCGAGAATTTTCACCGCATGTAGAACTTTACAGTCCTCAATCACACTTTCGCTAGTATCGCACGGCTGCGACCTTGAATTGTGATTCTTGGGCTAAGCCTAGTCTTTATACAAACCTGGCTACGGCCCTGCCATTGACGTACTTTGTACGATCCGTTAAGACGATTTACTCATTCGCCCAACGTTTACAAGTTTTATTGGTACNCTGCGTTGGATGAACAACGCGTTCCTGTTCTGACAGTGATGAATTCGATAAACTAACTGTTTATTGCTGGAGCTTGTCTTCGGGGAGGACATTTTCAATGAACCTTTCGTGATTTGGTTCCAGTTAATGAGACGGTGCTACATCATTGCTTGACTGACGAATGCACGTCACACTAAGTTCAAGGAACGTGATTCTAGCAGTATCTATGTATGCCTGCTTGGCGGTCCATAACGGCACATTAATACTTTTAAGGTTTGTGATGCGCGGTACGATGAGCAAAGCAGATGCTAGTTTTGGTCTACGGCTCGATTTAAAAGAAAACCAGGTAGAACAATGTCGCCCTCTCATTTGCATTTAACCAGTCCAAATCGCGCTCGGTTTGCTCGGTAAGGTCGAATTGGTTCCGTACTTTTGTACAAGCGTACGCACAGAACACATGAGGCCGGGATGTGCGATTGCGGGAAGATACGCACTGAAAGTTTACGGACCATGAGTGATGCAAACCGCTTGCTGGTACGATCCGCTAAATATTCCCACCAATGATGGTCAGGTTAAAAGTCTGACGGGTAGCCTGCGCATGGCACTGATATTGGCAATCGTCTTCTAGAAGATTTAGGTCGGCAAGGCCAATGATAGGTACAAAATAGGTTACGCACTCCCAGTAAACATTGCAATGCACGCTTAATGAATGCGTAAAAATGAAAGCTACCGGTATTTGATAAATGAGGAAAAACTACTCTTATTTCGCTCACGCTTGGACGACGACAGGATCCTTGAACGTGCGTCCATAACGGCACTCTGAGAACTTTCACCGCACATAGAAGTTTACAGTCGTCAAACACACTTTCGCAAGTATCGCACGGCTGCGACCTTGAATTACGTGTTTTAGGCTAAGCCTAGTCTTTGCTGGGCCTAGCCCGTACCAACCTGGCTACGGCCCTGCCATTCACGTACCTTGTACGATCCGTTAAGACGGGTTCACTCATTCTCCAATTGTCGCTACAAGTCTTATTGGTACGCGTTGCACTGAACTTGTTATACTAGCGCACTCTATGAGTGTACGGTTAAGGCCTATTAGCTGCCAGTCGAATAAAGTTATCAGTTTTGGTCGTTAACAGTACAACCTCGCAAATAGCTCAGCATTCTGGAGCAGCTGTCGCTATGAGTCCGCTCAATGCGGTCTCTCGCTTGTCGCCGAGTCAACCGACTTTCTTGGACTTTATAGAGTTCTAGTACTCGAGTAATGTTTCGTCCAGTTGCCCGGTTAAAGCCCTTCCGGCTACAGACGCGATGTTATTCCTCTGCGTCTTCGTCGTCTAGTCAGGAAAATCCCGAACTTGTGCCGGACAAGGACGCGGACAAGGCGAAGGCGGTCGCACAGAAGACGGTATTTGGAAAATGGCTGCCGTCAAAGGACCTGGGTATTTTCGGCCGCCGTGAGCCTGTGCCCTGGACTAGTGCTTTGCCCAACCCGAAGGGCGTCGAAAACTACGATCCTCAGTTTAAGCTCGGCGAATTAGTGGACGACGCGCCGGCAGTTTTTAAGGAACATACCGGTGTTAGTAGCATGCACGGATACGCAAAGATAACGTGTAGACATTTAGAAGCTCGTGCAAGAAGTAAAGGAAAACTTCGGGCTGTTCCGAGAGAAGCCGAAGGACGACGCGTACGTCTTCCTGAACGGAGCTCAACACGGCGAAGTGAAAGTCGAGTACACATTCAAAGACGAAAAAGTAAGTGCACAATGCGGTGATGCGTCACAGTGCACAAATCATCGATGTCTTGTGCAGAGTCTCGACATTTGGTACACTGGTTGTGACGCTGACTGGAACGAAGGCTACTCCAACATGGAGCTCATCCGTACCGAACGAGGCACCGCGCTCTTTCGAGGCAATATCAGCAGCCGGCTACCAAAGGTAAGCCGCACTTGGTCTATCAAAGTGATCGGCGAAACCTTCAGGATGGCAAGATCCAACGCGCAGGATGGGCAGCCATAAAGACGCAGGACTTTAAGGCGTTTCTGCGGAAAAAGACAATGAACTATTGGAAGCACTACACTCACTTTATCATCAAGGTAGGGCAGTCATTGCGTCCGGGAAGCAGCGCCACCTGGACTTCTGATGCTACGCGGTACTTTCAGTGCCGCGGGGATGGTCGCCAATACAAGCTGATGCTGTACGCACCGGGGATAATCGACCTTACGTGGGGCGACACGTGGTCGTATCCTCTGCACACGCATGGCGGACCGTACTGGCAGTACGAGAAGGTGGCCTTTTCGCGATTCATCCACACCGTGTGGGGCCGAGTGCAGGATAAGCAGACAGCTGTGTCCGTCGAGCATGTTAGGTAGGTGCGATAAACAAGTGAAACGTCTAAGCGGCATGTTAAGTTCTATCGGAATCGTGCTGATGGATCGAATAGATGGACCGTTCGAGCTGGAAATCGACTTCATCGGCGCCTACAACGACACGACGCACAAGGAGCAGTTCGCCTACGAAGGATACGTCATGCCAATGATCTATACGGACACTGCTTGATAGGCGTCATGTTCCACAAGAAATAAATTTTCTACTGTCCAAAGCGTAATAGGTACTTTAAGACTGATTCTCAATAAAATGCAAAATACATCCCGACAACTAACTTTACGTCCTAGTTCCAAATTGACTGTTCGAATCAAAACAATGGAGGTTGTACCGCAGTCCTGCAGTAACTCGTACACCCTGAGCTAGTTCTGAAGAATTTCAGGATTTGCTTTGATAGCACAAGTTTAAGACGCAAACGAGCACGTCGTTGACCTAGTAGCTTAATCGGCTTGAGTCGCACAGTACATGTCTTTAGTCGTTATCCTCATCGAATATGCTCTAACGGCTGCTTTGGTCAGCTCAGTAAGCATGTGACCTCAATGCAACCGATTCCTGCCATCGTGGACACTCGGAGGAAACATCATTTAATTCATAACTGATCTACCTACAAGCAGGCAAGAGTCTATTTCCTGTGCGTCCGGGGTGCTTGAATCCGTCGAGGAGACTCCCGCCGGTCAGTTCCTGCTTCGTCGGGCCGGTCCACGACTACGTTCGTGCCGTCAATCACGTGGTCTCTCTGTGCGAGCACCTTGCGCACCGAGTCCTTGCTAGCGAAACTGACGAACGCGAAGCCCCGATGGAAACCAGTATGTCGATTCTAAACAGACATGTAGCTAACTGTAAGGTCAAGAACATCGCCACGCCATAGGATATGCTTACCAACGGGATCCTGACAGTTCGGACATCGCCGAATTGCGCCATGTATTCGCGTAGCTGGCCTAAAGCTCAGCATTTTATCGCGTTGGTTGTAAACGCACACTTACCTTTGCCCGTTATCCAATGGACATTTCTGACCATGACGTCGTCCTTCGGAACCGTGTTCACCACAGTTCTTGCTAGCGCGACCAGCGAGAATCGCATCTAAATCAAAGGTACGCAAGGATTGACACTACTTAGAAAGGCATTAGAACGCTTCCGGCGTCTCGCTGCATGAAGCTAAGTCGCTAATGTGCTTTATTTCTTAAAGACGACATAAATACAAAGGACAAGATGGAAGACTGATTATCCGTGGCACATCGGTGCAGCGTCGCTTGCAAAGTGCAGCGCTGTAGGAGACCCGCGACTTCCGTAGTATCATAGCTCTTGGAACTTCTCTTTGGCCTTTATCGGCACGGTAAACTCGCAGCCAATCTAAAAATTGACCGACAATGACTTAGCGGTAAAGTCAATTTTCTCCAATAAACGGAGAATGAATAGAAACTGCTTACTACATCTCCGTCGATGACATGAGGTCGTTCTTGGATGGCACTAGCGGCAGCACGAGCGTCGGCAAATTTCAGCATCGCGAATCCCTTGTGAAGTCCCGTTTCTTCGTCCTAAACCGCTACCGCAAACTGTTTTAAAGCATCCCTACATAAACTGCTTAAACTTTGGCCAAAATTTCTTGCATCATGGGACTAGCACAAGGACATACGTAGAACATGCTGATCGTCTCGATCTCCCCATAGCGGCTGAAGTGCTTCTTTAGCTGATGCTTGCCGGTGACCCACTTTAAATGCGTAAGGTAGAGAGTGTGCCGATCGTCTGCGACTTTCGTTACTCGAGTGAGAAGTCTAAGCGCAAGCCTCATCTAAAAAACTACTTGTACCGGATGAGTAAACCTTTCATGGCTTTATTTTATAAGCTGTAAAGCTCACGTGTTCATGCGATCTTAAGCCTTGTTTATTCCTTAGAACTTGAGCTTAAGAAATCCGGCCTCGGCACTTTGCCAAAGGGAACCGCTCGAAGCACGAACCTGGAGAGCAAGCGAAGTTTGAGATTTTTTCGTAACTCCAAAGAACAGGAGATGCACCTAATATCCGGAACTTCACGTAGTTTATTGTTTGTGGCACAAAACGCTTGGCTAGCCTTTGGGAAGGAAGCGTGAAGTTAAAATGTTCGGAGGGAACACCATACCACACATTGTGTTTGTTGTCAGTTTTTCTCCCCGTCACCTACGCCTCTTGGTTTTTACGCATTTAGCATCGCCATTGCGCTTCGGTAGTTACGAGCTACCCATCTAACAGACAACACAATGGGAATTCATTCCCATATGCATTCCAAATTTCGAATTTCTGGGAAACATTCCGTACCGCGTCGGCATATACAACACGCAATTATTTAGTGCTTCACCATTACCAACGTGTTTCTATTAATAAGTTTCAGAAATGGGCATAAAAGCAGTAGTCTTCTTTGGCGCTCTCTCTGTTCTCGCCTACGGGATCTTCAACCACTTCTCCAAGCCTGCCACAAAGGTAGTTCTGCAGGTTTACTATTGCTCCGCACACATACTTTAGGTAACTGTTCCCGACAATGGGTATTTCGGTCGCGGAAATCCAAAGCCAGACGACACCTCCATCAAGCCGTTCAAAATCCATGTTCCCGACGAAACTCTGCAGGTAATGCGTAAGACGCCTGCTACTGTTCTAACTGTCACTACTTCCCTGCATTAAGGATCTGAAAACGCGGCTGAAGAACGCTCGCTTTGGACACGAGCAACTGGAAGACGTGCGCAACTTCGAGTACGGGTTCAACCTCAAGACGCTGCTTAAGTTCCGCGACTACTGGGCGAACGAGTACGACTGGCGCAAGTGGGAGAAGGTGCTGAACGACTTCCCGCAGTACACCACCGAGATTGAGGGCCTGAAGGTGAGGTGAAGAGCGTGTTACCACCTGAAATGTCATTTAGGTTCACTTCATCCACATCAAGCCGCAAGCACACAAGTACAAGCAGGTAGTCCCGTTGCTCATCGTGCACGGATGGCCCGGCAACGTGTTCGAGTTCTACAAGACGATCCCGATTCTTGTGGACCCAGAGTCCCATCTTAAGGGTGTCAACACGGACATTGCCTTCGAGGTTATTGCTCCGTCTATTCCCGGCTACGGATACTCGGAACAACCGCACAAGAAAGGTGCCTCATTTTGCAAGGAGCATGCCGATCACCGACCCGATTTAGGTTTTGGACAGGTTCAGACGGCTCGGATATTCAACAAGCTGATGACCGACCGATTGGGATTCAAGAAGTACGTCGCGCAGGCTGGTGACTGGGGCGCAGCAGTCACCTCGCACATCGCCAAGATCTATCCGGAAAGGTGCGACGTGTGGTTTGAGCATTTATTTACGGCTGCTTTAGGCTCTTCGGGCTTCACCTGAATTGTGTCTTTCTGCCTCGTGGCCCGGTGGAACTATTCTACCAGATCGCTGGTAGCTTCACGCCGAGTGTGTTCTTCTCCGATCCCGCCTTCCATGACTTCAGCATCAAGGACCGCTTCTTCAATCTGCTCAAGGAAACCGGATACATGCACATCCAAGCCACCAAACCGGACACAGTTGGTAATGAAGAGCTTCTACGTGACGAATAACGTCGGAAATCTATAGGCGTTGCACTAAACGACTCGCCAGTTGGACTGTTGGCATACATCCTTGAGAAGTACTCCACTTGGACCAATCCGCTGTTCCGCTCGCTAGAGGATGGCGGCCTTGAAAAGTATGTGCTTTGTTCAAGGTTAGCGTCACGTCCCAGTAAAAATGTATTACAGGAAATTTACGAAGGACGAACTGTTGACGATTGTTACCATCTACTGGACCAACGGCAACATTGTCAGCTCTCAACGCTATTACAAGGAGTTCTTCATGGATCCCACCAATGACGAGCTTTCGAGGTAGGTGTGCAAAAAAGCTTAAACCCCTAGCTGTTAACTTCAGAAATGCGACCTTTTTCTTTTCAGACAGTATATCAGCGTACCGACTGCCTATGCCGCATTCCCGTACGATATCGCTGAGCGAGTGCCGCGCGAACTTGCTTCACTCAGCATCAACATCACACAGTACACGCTGTTCAACGACGGTGGACACTTCGCTGCGTTTGAAATGCCAAAGGAGCTGTCGAACGACGTCATCAAGTTTGCAAAGACTGTCGTCCCGAACGTTGTGCTGTAGTTTAGTACGCGTCTCGAAGTCTGCCGCATAGCTTAACCTCAGTTTCTTTACTGCACTTTCTTTATGTCCAGTATGACCACGCTGCATTCAAGTGTTAGATAATGCGGGTAGGTTTAGCGAAGTAAACGTTCGATAAAATCGGCAGTTATCGATGGACGAATCAAGTTAATGCACCCGCAAATGTTATAGCAAAGCAATACAAGGCGAGTAGCAAAGCGGGGGTATATTTGAAATATTTCAGTGTGGAAAATGTTTCAGCTGACATCGCGGGTTCTTTTCGCACCAGGGATTTTTCGCTTCGGCGAACGGTTGCTAAACCGCATATGGTCCTCCTGGATCGTCACGATGATGCCTCTGTAGATCTCATCAGCGGCTCTAAGGCCCCAGATGAAATTGAAATGGTTGAAGTCCTTCAGGCTGGTCGACAGCTTCACGTACTCTTTCGGGATTGCTTTTGTCAAGCTTTCCTTAAACGAGGAAACATCAGAAGTGCACTCTGAAAGCCTGCTTTCTTGCCTGAATATCCGCCACATCCGCTAGCCAGTCGGCGTCGCTGTAGTACAGGTACACCGGTGCGTTGACGTTTGAAAGGTTATAGACAGGCGGCGTATCCTGACAAAGGTAAAGTTCACAAAAGCCGGCTAGTCGCTCACCTGTCCATAGTGCTGTCGGTTCTCTTCTGGAGTTCCGTAATCAAACTTCTGGATCTTCTTTTTGACGGCCATCTGCGCCCAGTGGACGACGTTGCAAGTGGACGTGCCAGCCGGTGTGTGGCTGAGGTACACCACAAGTCGGGTCTACGTGCTCGGGTTAACTGTTTATAGTGCTGCACTGCTGACCTGGTTGAACTGGTTACTCTCTGGGCCACCGATTTGGAACAGCACGTTGTCACAAAGCGGGTTCTAAAAGTGTGGCTAGACGAAAATATGAAGCTTCAGGCCAAGAGCGCAGACTCTGGAATACCATGAACTTCGGGCCGCACAGAATGACCGAAAACAGCTTCGTAATCCACGTGTGAGGCAGGAACTCATGCGTCCCAAAGATCTTTGTCAAAATCTAATACGGCAAATTTGAACATGTGTCTGTCTGTGTGTCATACACGAAGGTCGCTTCCGAAGTGGTCAGCAAGCCAGGCAAAGAAGCCACGAATATGGCCCACCGCTGCGACTGGCGCGAGTGCAAAGAACTTTCTCACCTAAGATGCGCACAGCGTTAACATTCAAGCAATGCGATAATGAAGCTGACTTTTGCGTTAAACTTTGGGTCGGATGCCAGTTTGGCAAACATGATTTCGGTGCCTTGCGAATGACCGACGTAATACACAAAGGGCTGCTCCGTGATACTCAGAACGGCGTCTACCATAGCGGGAATATCGTAGTTGGCCATTTCATCCCATCTAAACGTAATCAGGTCGCTAGTGGCTAAGCCTTATGGCGCGAACGTGAACTGCCAGAACGCTCGATCAGACGTCGAAAGATTGACATGACGTTGAGAGTAATAGTTCCCTCGCACGTTTCCCATCCACACGTCGAAACCGGCGTCCGCGAAAATAAATCCTGAAGCATGCTCAGTAAGCCGGAAGGTATTCATGCAACGGATGCCTACCCGCTGACTGGTTAGGCAGGTTGGTAACCCAGTCTGATGATGAGCCGAGCAGCCCATGCTGCAAGAAGACCACTGGCCGCTTCTTGCTAATCACTGCGTCACTGTCGTCTGTAAGCATCATGTAAGTGTAAGGTTCCTGCGCTTGCCCTTACTTTTGACGCCAAACGGTATCCGATGCATGGTTAGAATGTATCCGTCGTCTGTAGTCGTTTCAACGACCTCGACCGGGTAGCCGTAGTACTCTATGATCTCGGGCTAAACGTCGATCTATGCTCTTTTCTCCAGTAAACGAATTCGACTTAAACTTACCACTGTCATATCCTCCTCAGGTAAATAGCCTAACGCGTCTGTTACGCATAATATTGAAACAAGCAGAGGAAACAGCATATTCATCCGGTCGTTCTGAACGTTTCACTGGCTTTGCAGCAGGAATGTCCGATAGCCAAGCGGTGTTTCCAATAAACAACCGACAACGCCCCTTAGCCAAGACGCCTCTACGAGACGTCGCTTGACCCCGCCGATCTGTGGGCGAATTGAAAACATAGTTACGACCACCAATACTGAGTGCTACATGGCCGCTAGGTACTTCACACTTCGTGCGCCTTATCACCGGTGATTGCATGACTAAGTGTGTTGCGCAGCCACAAGTTCTAACTGTTTCGTACGCTATTGGTGAAGCATGCGCTGCAGAATGTCGAAGTTTTAGCAGTTTCCAACCCTCATAATACCATCTTGGTACGTTTATTAGCTAGGAACTTGTGGTCTAAGTCTGCTGACTGCAAAAAAATTATTACAAAGTTATTAGGTAATGAAGCAGGTCGAGTCCGGTGTGCCTAACGCCCAGTCACGGTGGAATTTGTGCCGGTGGTTCCGTTAGTTGATGTGCCATTGCAGAGGCCGCACGTTGAAGGGCATTCCATTTGCATGAACGTGCGCCAAATGGGCAGTGTGCACTTGAACGCATTCTCGGCACAATTGGAGACACCGTTGACCCCGTAGTTGTCACGACACCCTAGGCAGCTCCATGTTAGCATGCAATCAAGAAATACGTCTAAAAATTACCCGGAGTACGAGTGAAGTTGGTCGCCACTCCACAACGGTTGCACGTCTTGGGGCATTGTGCCGTCATTAGGTCGTAGTAGAGCGGTTCGTTGCAGAGGTTCGAATTTGCGCTGCAGTCGGACCCGCGTCCCGGCGACGCTTGATCCACGCAGGTCGCGTTCGTAGTTCCGTTCCCGGTGCCATTGGTTCCCGGAAGTATCGGCTGGCCACTAGTCGTACAGCACAGCTGATATGTCATGTTGTACAAGGTGCCCATAGGGCACATGGGGTTACCGCTAACGTTGACAGCAGCTAAATATGGTTATAAATCGCGCTGCTCAGAGTTCCTGCTTTCGCGATAGCATGCGGCAAGCGCACTGCTCGAATGTTGCTGGTTCTAGACGCTGAGGAACTTACGTGCACAAGTCGGATTCGCACAGCACCTCATTACGTCTGCATGGTACGGTTCCTGTATCGGGCAAATCGGTTCGCCGGTTGTCGTATTTCTTATCGGTTCACTCGCTGAAGTAGGTGCAAAAGTGAAAAGTATGCCTGTCAGGTTATGAACGTACTTTGGCAAGTGCCTTTCTGGGCGAGTACGTTGTCCAAGAAGCCTGAGAAGAACGCTACCAGGAAGGCCAGAGCCAGGCTCATCGCAGTCATACGATGCAGAAGACCCATGGTAAGAGGAGTCAGCTAATACGAGAAACGGATACGAAGAGTGAGAACGGATGTACTGGACACTGTTGACCACTTACGTGGCTACTTTTATACCATTAGCGACGTTTGTTGTCCGCCGAGGAAATAATGCCCGCTGGACAACAAAGCCGTTTTGAAAAGCAGGTGTGCCAACAAGGGGGATGCGCACTGGACAATGAGATTTTGATGAAATCACCTAGCAAGCCTGGTGGGGAAATATTCACGTAGTGCGTGTGATCCCAGTCCAGTTGTTATTGTTGACTACGTAATTTTTAGCCACTTACGACTGTGACTGTTGTGGCCATTTTTTATGTGCATCATATAGATCGCTTTAGCTGCCTGTATAGTCGCTTCCTCGAACGTTGGAACAAGTACGGTTTACAGGCATTATCACCAGTCGTTATCATTATGCACTACTCTTAGCCTCAGTTACCATCATTCCTTGTTAATTTAGGTTATTCAGCGGCTTCAGTGGGTCAGTCAGAGAGGAGCCGCATGATGATTGTTCCATAGTGTTGCAAGGGTCAGATGTCCCTGAACGGTTACTCCTCCATCGTGAAGTTCGTTCCAATGCTGTTGGTTCGTAGAAGAGACACTTTATTGAGGAAGAGGAAATCACGTTAAGGAGTTTCAAAGAATGGACAAACGTCAAGCAAAAAAAGTTGTGCTAGCAGAAGCCACACGTTCGCTTGCAGTATCGTCCCAGAAACGCTTCGTAAGTAGGGTTTTTGCACAGAGCGACAAGTTGACGACAATTGCTGCCTTGGTCGAAACCTGTGAAAACACATTTGCCAAAACACTGAAGAAGAATAGCATGGGCTAGTTTAATGCTGTCCGGGTAAGACTCACAATCGTCCGTCTCCACAACACTGTTGATGCTGTTCGGGCATTTACCGCATGTGCGACTGCACTGCGATGTCATAATGGACTCGTAGACGAAGTTCGAGCACAAAATGGAGAGTGACGCACAATTGGCCATCTTGTCTTTGCCTGAAGGCCAAGTAAGTCGGTCATGACTGGCATGCTGAGTCAGTCATAACTTACATGAACGACGAGTTCGAGCCGCAGGTCTAATGCTAATCGCGCAGCACTGGTCGTTAATGCATTCCATCCCGCGATCGCCAAGGCCGTTTGGACATTCGTCGTTGACGCAGGCTAAAGCAATGTGATAACTTTGGAATGCGGTGTCATGAATTTGAAGCCTCTGAGAAGCACTTACGTCCTACACACTTTATTTCGTCTGAATCGTTCAGTTCGTGCAATGCCAGCACGGCAGTTGAGAAGAGCAAAAGCTCGAACAGAGACAGGGACATTCTTTTTGGTTTGACTTCGCACGGCTGAAGTGGAGCCCTTGCACTCGCGTTCTTATACAACCTTGCTTCGCTCCGCTTTCCTTGTGTTCGCACAGCTGACCGTTGGTCAACGAAGCGGTCAAGCAAGTCCCTTTTTCCGCATTGACTTAGCGTGTACGACACTATTTGACAACATGTAAGGCTCACGGTCAACGAGCCCTTGACCGGCGCAGGCCTTGCCGCTACGCGTTTACACAACTGTGTACAACTGACACGGGGGTAGATGCAAGTTCATTCTAACATTCAACTGCCTTTACGCAAAGTGATGTTGTTAAATACCTATGCATGGGCATCCCGCACGGTACTGGATAAGGCGTCCACGTCGTATCGGGCTCTTTGACCGTGGGGTAGTATAGGCTTCCGTACCGCGTTCAGCATTCTCCGGTACAAGGATTCCCACATTGTCCTATACTGTGACATCACTGGCAACATTGGTTCGTGCTGAATTGCCCTGCAAACTATGACCCCATATCCTCAAAGGTCCGTTAGTCCAAAAGATGGTCAAGCGAATACGCAGGCTCAAGGTACTGGATGCTCAAGGTAAAGCTAGACAACACAAGCACGCTTAATCGCGCTTGCTTCATCATCATCCTAAGTGCCAACACAAGGAAAGTACACTTCTCGCTTTATGTGAGGTACGCAGGGCATTTAAACAGTTGCAAGAAGCAAGAGGTCTAGACATCTTTCGGTCCTTTCAGCGGGGTGTTGTCCTTCGGCGTAGATGAGATTGCCGTGCGCACATCATCAATGCGGTTTGCGGTAATAGTAGCCTGCGGGATGGGAGACGCGGTAGCAATAGGCGTCGATGGCTTCGAACCGATCATTGAGTCGCTTTTGGTGGAGCTCTGAGTGACGTCAGTGTTGGACATAGTGTCGACGGAGCGCACACCGAAGGTAGTTCCGCTGGCCGCCTGGACTGAGCTGTTCGATTCACTGCGGATGCTGCTGGTTCGGTTCTAAGAACGAGCATGGCCAAGTTAAGACTTGGAACCATTGTACCGCTGCAGTCTTCGCGTCGTCGGTGTTGAAAATGCGGTCTATCTCGGAGCGAGTTCCAGGGTTGTTGGATCCTGTCGGCATCGGGCGCACAACACTAAACCTAACCGTTTAAACGACGGAAGGAAATTAGAGCACAGCTTACGCGACTCCAGTGTTCGGCTGGTTGTGGGTCTTGCCATCGGCTTTCTGTGAAGTACCGCTCGCGACTACCTTGTCGCTCACCGGGCTCATAGTAACGTCTAAGCAAGTCCATGATGGTATGATGGTAGTGCAACTGGGTCATGCACGTACTTCGCTCGCTGCTCCTGCTAGACCAGAGGGGAAAGCTCACGTCAGACGCACCGAAAGAGTTTGTTCCCGGACACTTCGAGTCTAAACGGGCTGAGAACGTTATTGTTACGATACGTGACGTTGCAAAGACGCTCACCATGTTGCTGCTTAGAAGCTTCTGAGACGTCACTGCGCACTGTCTTCGGGCATTCTTGCGGACCAGTCGACGATGCTGGCTTCTGTGGTCTGGCAGACACCGAGACCGAACCATGACTGGCTTCTGGCCTGTCGCCGGGGAAACGAGGGAACGGCTGAAGAGCAGGATTGGCGGTGGGGAAGGACGTAAGATTTTGGGCGCTAGGAGGCTTGCGTCGCTTGTCGTCACTCGAGGATTGGACACGACATTGCTGCTTGGTTAGTGGCGGTCCTTTGCGTTTTGCACGTGGACTGTGGCGTGCATTCTGGTGAACCCGTCGCTCCTCATCGGTGTGAGAAGCTGTCTAAAATCGAACGCTGCTGGAAATGGGGCCAAAAGTACAAACCTGATGGTTGTTATTGCGACGGCAGAACAGGAAGCAGTTCACTGCAACGATCACTGTCTGGACAAAGGCGACGAGGATGAGCACGATGACAAGTGCGATGAGAGTGCGCAGTAGCGATTCAACGGTCATCCTGTGGGTGCTAGGCAAGGCGCAGCGACGTTGAAGACGGAGACAACGCTTCCAGCGAAGTGGAGAACGGTTAGATAATGGTCATACGGTGACATTTCAGTGATTTTCAAGAGTGAAATATGCAAATTCTCAACTCGACCAAGGGCACGGAAGAAACCAGCTCCAGCCTGACGATGTGTCAACCAAGATGGCGAAGAATGCTGCCATAGATTGTCTTAGACTAACGGAATCTCGTTAGGGACAATGAACTAAGGACAAGAAACACACCTAGAACGAAGTAATAGTGTTATAAATTGATGTCGTTGTTCTCAGCCTGGGTGGTTATTGTAAGCACTAGAGTGTTCCTTTGAACGATCACCCATATATCTCCTCCGACTTAACGTAGGTTGTTCCTTTCGTTAAGATATTCTGCGTTTCTTAGCCCAGTGAACAGCAACTACGCGAACACGTTTGCCTTTGATGCGCTCCTTCCGTGCCGCACCCAGGATCACTTTGTTTCGTGAACACAGTCAGGAAATTTCGTCGTACCAGCGCGCATGACTAATCACCTCTGGAGGCACGACTGATGCGTGGATGAGTAAGCATTCTTTTTTCGCTGTCTTTTTTGTATCGTGTCGGTATCGTGATAGCAATGTGGTGCCTCTAGGCCGATTGCAAATTTGGGTGTACGCAGTGGAACCCATTCGAGTAAACTGATTCCGTCAATAGCGAAAATGGGCTTTGTGTCTTGTCAAGAAAACTCTTCATAGTTTAGTCCACTCAACGGGTGTGTGTTCTTCTTGTTGTTCTACCTGTATCCTTGCATGAGCAAGCGGTGTCAAGTAGCGCATTTAATTGTTCCACGT
Organism: Aphelenchus avenae; assembly: GCA_020875895.1. Lineage (NCBI taxonomy): Eukaryota > Metazoa > Nematoda > Chromadorea > Rhabditida > Aphelenchidae > Aphelenchus > Aphelenchus avenae. The sequence goes on from JNEY01000002.1 coordinate 499,117, forward strand.
AGTCCGGCCTGCTTACCTTTGTATGCGCGGTTTCCGGTTCGCCACCACGCGAGAGGAAGAGGCAACTACGAGGAGTTTCTCGGCTTGAGCAAAGAGCGTCACCCCGTGGAGCGAAGGCGGCCATGTTTGCGCTGGCCCCAACGGCGTGGTCCTTAACCCGGCCGCTGCCACCGAGTGGATGATGGGATGCACAGCGATTACCTCTCGCTTTTACCATTCTATAGCGAAGGGCTCTCTATAGCGGCCTAGGGTTAAGCATCTAGGCAGCGTACCTCTAATTGCTGATTTCGAACTTTCCCTTCCCCTGTGCCAACGAGCTGCTGTCGCAGGAATTTGTTTCGATGGCCGGCTAGCAGTACAATTCCACGTTGGTATATACCTTGCGGACGTCCAAACTATCTGTTTTGCGCCATTATAGATTCTACCGCTTCGATTCGTAGCACCTAAGCGCTGTTCAAGTTCAGGAATATGCTGGGTGAAGAGCAAATTTCGAAACGATGACTAAGCTTTTATTCACGCCTTCCTGGTGCAGCTAGGATGATCGTCTTTCCTTTCAAAATAGTCCATTTGTAGCCTAAAAAGAAATAAAACCTTGTCGATTGCGCTAGTTCTAGACATTTTGCTTACCTGGAATTCAACATGTTCAAAGGTCAGTACGTATTGCTATGACTGCAGTTTTGCATAGTCCGGATCCGTACATTTTGATGAGCATGTAAATAGCGAGTCGTGTCATTAAACGCCAACGCGTTGCGCTTCTGGACGCCGGGGCATCTAATTAATGACGTTGTTGGACGCGCACTTTGGATGCGCACTAGTATCTCGTCCAGTCTTATGGTCACAAGTTTCAGCTGCGCTTGTCATGTCCTCTGCATCGCTGCAAAGCAAGCTGCGCACTGCGCGTCGGTCAATTGCGGGCTATTCGAACAAGGGCAAGAAGAAGAAGTATGGACTAGGTTATGACAGCTACGCACTCGAACAGGACAAATTTAGGAAACGTTCGTCTACCTCTTCGATTTGTGGCGCCGACCCGGCCGCTCTTCTTCTCAAAGCTGCGCTAGATCAGCCCGCCATAGAACATGCGATTACGCCTATCAAGATTAGCGACTCGGTGGAGGAAAAGCTGGCGCTAAGTAACAATCACAAATCTAGCAATTTGTCCCTATCTAAACGCATTTAGAAGCTGGGAGCGACGATGATTCCATAGACGAAACTTCGTTTTCAGCTCTGCATGAAAAGCTAAAAGAGCTCCAGACGTGCGAGATTATGATAGGTAAGCAACTATCGGTATTCTTGGTGTGCTTTTAAAACTAGATTTTAGAAAACCATGGCTCCGAGTTGGTAACAATTCTTTCCAAAGAGCTCGTCTCAGGGACGATCAGTCGGACAACAATCGACCGCCTCATACTGTTCAAGATGACTTCGTCCGCCATGATAGCAGCCTCCACTGCATTCTTCGAAGCGGCACGCAGCGAGGAAATGCGCCTTCGACGTTCGTTGGTGACAGAACGAACTAGCAACGCTCTTGGTAAACATGCATCAAAAGTAGCCATACCATTGTCAAGGTGTAAGCATGTGCCATCTCCCACCGGGATTTACTCGCCAAAACGCAACACTTCTCCAGACGAAATGCATGTCCACTACCAACTTTCGTATAGGGCCTGAAATCCATTTAAAATGCGAATACTTTGGGTGGATGGGATTCTTCATCCGGAGGTGGGCATGCCCAAGTAAAGGGGGGACCCCGAAAATAACGGTTGACGGTGAGGGAAAATCGGAAGTACTGGTTTCCGCAGTTAACGCCTTGACATTGCACGTTTAACACTGCCAATGCAAAGTACATACCGGGCATCACTGACAGCTAACGTCCATGGCTATTGGGTTGTTTGAACAACTGCCGTCGCGTCGCTGTAGAATAGTCGCATTCCCGTACTCTCTCACTCTTCTATATGTTATTTCTCCACAATGATGCTTAGGTATGTATGTTGAACCTTGTCTGTTTTGCGGATGGACCTCTCAACCAGGGGAAGGATGGAGGAAATTCTCGCAAAAACGTTTCCTAGATTAATTATGCTAAGGAGTGTTGCTTGTTGCTCACTTATAGCTTTTCGAGAGTTCCGCCATTAATAGCAGGTTTCATCACCACGATCGTTTTGTTTTGCAGCTGAGGACCAGGAAGACGAAGACGAACAGTTCTTTGACGCGCTTGAAGTGGCGCAGACATCAGCAGGCGCAAGCGACGGGATTTTTGCGCTCTCAGAGAACGAGTGAGTGTCCCGCAGCCGTCCACGTGAACGTTGTCCCGTGGCAGGCTTTCCGAGCTCTCTCCCTCCGCACCCCATGAGTTGGCGGCTTCAAATGCCTGCCTTGCGTGTTCCGCTATCGCTAGCAGGGTAAAACTCGATAGTGGCACGCGCGCGTGCATTTGCGCCGTTTGCAACGCATGTACATATTCGAAGCGCTGCCACCCTCGCAGCCGGTGAAAATGCTTTCTTCCGGGCTTTTCAACGTGCCTCTCACGCAGATACCAAGGAACAGCGTGACTCTATCCAATATCCTTAATTAATACGTGCCATTTAGCAGTTGCCACAATGACACAGGCCGCTTGACCAACCACAAGGAACTCCGCTGTTCACCGGTGCCGAGAGCAGACGGAGAAAACGATTTCACAACTTGCGCAGAGCTAGTTGGTAACCCTAGCGCACTGCACAAAGTAGGCTCGTCATTTGCGCATCTTGTACTAGATCGCGTTTTTAGATGACGCGAAGGCGACATGTTATCCCGGAGCGTCCAAGCAATTCCATCAACTACTTGTCGGTGATGAAGAACTGCATCGGGAAGGACCTCTCGAAAGTCGCGATGCCGGTAAGTTTCATAGCTTTGCACAGCTGTTAGTTCGTGCTCTTGCTACCGATTAATGCCTTAGGTCGACTTCAACGAACCGCTGTCGGCACTACAAAGAGCCACCGAAGACTTGGAGTATGCAAACCTGCTAGACAGAGCTGCAGCTGAAGATGATCCACTACGTCGCATGGCTTACGTTGCTGCGTTCGCGGTCAGTGCCTATTCGACGACGGCACATCGAACAACGAAGCCATTCAAGTAGGGTGAGGGTTCAGATCCAGAGCACGACCATTGTTTTAGCCCTCTTCTTGGTGAAACGTACGAATGCGACCGAAGAGCGGACCTTGGTTGGCGGTCATTTGCGGAGCAGGTCAGCAAAGACCCTACTTGTGAATTGTGCGCTACATAGACACAAAATTATGTGCGTACTATACTGCACGCCACTGACTATATTTAGGTCTCTCACCACCCACCAACATCAGCCCTGTGGGCCGAAGGACGCAAATGGCAACTACAACAATGCTACACGTTCACAAGCAAAGTCAAGGGCCGAAGCATTTGCGTTACGCCTGTCGGAAGCACATACGTCTACCTCCCGCAGACGGATGACCTCTTCGTATACGGCAAGGTGCTGGCGAAGGACCTCCTTCTATTAGAGCTCTCAACGCCCCTAAGGGATTGAGTAAAAGAAGTAAGAAATCACAAGTTTAGGTTTCAACCTCCACATCAATGACGAATATCGTTTCGGGTAAACTGCATACTCACAATCATGGAGAGCTCGAGATACTGAACTGGAGGACGGGTGTGAAGGCGGTGCTCAAGTTTCATGAGAATGGGTACTTCTCTAAGGACGAGGATCGCAAGGTAAGTGTATGTGTGAGCTCATCTCATTTACCGCTCAATAATTCAGGTCACGGGTACTATTCGAGACGGAGAAGGACGTGTAGAATTCCTGCTGGACGCCTTGTGGGATCGTTATGCGAAACTTCACGTGGGTCCAGATATCCAGCCAAAGTTCGGAGAAACTTTGTGGACTGCTCATCCGCTGCCGTACGTTTCAGACGTTGTAGCAACTTGTTCTTATTTTTGTTTACGGTTCACGGCTTATAGCCCTATTCGTAGTAACAACATTTCTTTAGTGCTGGTGCCGAAAAGACGCACAACTTTACAAAGTTCGCCATTACGCTGAACGAGCAGGAACCTGACGTCGCACCGACGGACTCACGACTCCGGCCCGATCAAAGGCTGATGGAAGAAGGGGAATGGCCTGCCGCAAACTTGGTAAAGCGGAAGCTTGAAGATGCGCAACGCACGCGGCGGAGGCTTCGAGAGCAAGATGGAACTGGTACGAATTTGGTGCGTGCTGACGACAGTATACGGACTGTTTCAGACTACCAGCCATTGTGGTTCCGCCCGAAGACGGAGGAGGAGATGATGGACAAGAACGACTGCTACGAGTTCACTGGCGACTACTGGAAGCAGAAGGCGACCGCCGACTGGAGCTTGTGTCCTAACATATTCAAGTTTGATTAACGCCAACATTTTTATTTGTCTCTAAGCCTTGAGTTATGAGGTACTGGACTAACGGGTCCGTCTTTCCGGTATGTCTCAGTATAAGCTGATAAAGGCTCTGTGAGTATGTCGTTTTTTATGAACCCTTTACGGAGCATGAAATACCACAATGTACTCGTAACATGGACTAGAGTTCCGTTATTGACATCTTCCCGAGTCGTCGACCAGTTAGCGGGCTTCTCCGATAAACCGGCTTCACACAAATATACGGCTGTCCTTCCGCGTCGTTGTCCATTATTTGCACCTCCGCGAAGTAACTCGTTGTCTGGCAGCCACGACGCGGTGACGAAAGGATCTAAACCACTTGTTAAGCAACCACCTTGCATCCTAACGCGGATTCCGGAAGGAAGACGGTACCTGCGACGAGCATCCGTCGTCCCATCCACTGTCCTCGTCCATCAGCAGGAGTTCAGACGGCTCGAACGACAATCGTGAAACGTCCGCCTGGCTCGGCGTGGCGTCCTTAAGCTCGGTACCACGCATTAGCGTCGTCTGTGTCGGCCATTGTCCGCTTTGTGACGTCGAATAGGACCATTCTGGCGCGGCTAGCGGTTGCCAGATTGGAGATTGCGGTGTAATATCCCCGGTTTTAGGCGGTTCTGAAAGGTCTTCTATTACTTTCTGTAAATGTCAGCAGGTATTAGCGCATTCCGCGTCATTGGCTTGCCCTCGACTCCTACTACGCCCTCATTCATGAATCGTTGGTTCACACGTACTTTCTCCGTTAGTAGCATCGGGCGGCCGCCTAGTTTGCACGTTTAGGGGCATCTTCGGGTAGATGTAGCTGTCGTACTTCTCACACGGCACCGTCCCATAGACAAATCGAGACTTCCGCAGCCCAGATCCGGAACGCTTTGAAGGACAGAGGCACGATTGCAAGTACCGAGCGGTTTTGTGCCAATGACGCCTGAAACAGGTACCGTATATTATAAGGAGTGATAGAGCCCTTACATGAAGATCTCCCGGAAGTCCTTATTGAAGACCACGTAGATCACACAGTTGACGCTGCTGTTAAAAATCACCAAGAAGTTGCTGGCATCCGACAGCAGGTTCAGAAGTATCGGGTCAGGATCGAAGAAGGACTCGATGAGGTTAACAACGAGCGCCTAAACCCGTCGCTCAGCGACTTTATTTGGAAGCGTATGAACGTACCAAAGTGTTGCAGCAAAGGAACAATACAACTACCATGATCTAAACAGCGTCCATTAAACATGGTCCTCCGACCAATGAACTTGCCATGGTTATCGTGTCGTCGGACGACGTCTCCGACCCTGCGACGCTCTCTGGAGGTACGGGCATCGACTCATCTTTTGTGCCATTTGAGCTGCTGTCGGTCTTTGCTACATCTTTGTTCCGGTTCTTGCTCTCGGATGTGACGCTGCCTATGCGCGACGACTTGTTACTCGACTTTTGCGGACTGCCGAGGCTGCTGAAAGGTTTAAATTTGAATGATATCGTTCCAATACGTTAGATCACTAAAGTGCGATATAAGGCAAAGCCCACCTGCTCCTTCTGCTTTTCGCAGCCTCTGCCGACTGCTTATAAACAATGAAGGCGTTGAGCAAGAGTAGGAAGAAGAACGGTAGCAGGGTCATGAGCACCATGTAGAGATAGACGTTGTACTAAAACGTTCATGCAGAACTTAGTTAAGGCATACATATTTTATTTCTGACGAAACTTACGATGGTGTCGATCATGTAGTACAATGTGGTGGGGCATATTTCAATGATTACTTCCTAAAATACCATTGCGTCCAAGTGACACGCCTACCGACACATACCTGGCTACTCTCGTGAAGGCACTTGTGCAAATTAAATTGCGGAAAGCGCAAAGAATTGTAAATTATCTGCAATGTTTGGTGATTACATAGCATGTGATGCAAGCAAGCTTACAGAGAAAAACACAATTGTGGAGATCACTTGTCGAGCACGCCGGACAGTGCAGTAGCTATGCGCTTGTGCCTTCCAGCACACCTGAAGTTTCCCCAGGGTTATTCCGCACGAACATATAACGTCGACGTTGGTCCTCTTCTCCTTCTATGAAGGCCAGAACTTACCGTCACGTAGCAGTCGACTGCGGCGGCGACGGTGAAGTAGATGCTGCAGCTTTGAGCCATGTAGCCGAACGGCAATGCGTAGACCGTCGTATAGGGCGCGCGTGCCAGCTCTGGGATATAGCTACGCGCGGAGTCGATCCAGAAAATAAAGAGACCCGTAAGGATGACGAGAAAGTCGCTGAACCCGAGGAATAGCAGGTAAGTGTTCGCGGAGTTCCGCATCCTAAATGCAAAATTGACCTAGTGTCCACGACAGTTTGAGGACTGCTGTCTGCTGTGTGCGTACAAATGTTATGCTACGCATCGTTGCGAAGCATTAGCCTCTATACTAAGTCGTAGGCTAGCCTATGCCCTTGACAGGTGCTACGGATAGCTGTGATCAGTGCCTACACATACGCGAAGTTACTTGTCATTTCGGACCATTGCCTAGCTGATCGTCCCTTTTGTTTTGTACGGCACTAAAAACTGTACCGCCCAGGTCCAGTAAGTGCATGAGTCCTCTCTATTCGCTCGTTCAAGTTTTGCCCGCGATCTACGGTCCAAACGTCTACATAGGCCTACTCATAAAAGTACGCTGACGGCATCATTAATTAAAATTCATTACGCGCTCAGCCCCGAAATAGCAACTTTGAATGGGTGGGAAGCATGTTTTGACTGACCTTTTCCTGGAATAGATGAACACATTGACGACGTTTGTAAGTACGCCAAATACGCTTAGCGGTGGCAGCATGCATATGATGAGCACGTAGTTGAACCAGGCATAGAGCGGTGAGTAGTCTTCTTCCTGGAGGTCCTGACAAATGCATTCGGTTGTGTTCGGATCCGAAAACGCCATAATCCTGCAAAAATGTTATTGCGAACATGCAAGCACAAGCTCTTCTATGACTTGTAATGAGGACTTTAGCACTCTCCATAGAGGCTCAAAGGTGCAGGTTACGCCAACTAACCCCGACACAAGTTCACTCTAAGGAAAGTATCCCTGCACCAGACCTGTATTCGCGCTACCACACATAAAAAGCTTCACTCGTCTTCCTCAAGTGAACCGACTCCAGATCGATGTACGGTAGAAAAAGCGCACAAAAAGACAGGCTGCAAACACATCACTGTGGCTTTAGGGCATAAATCGCTTTCCTCTCTCAGGACCAATACTTCATTCGGACTGCAGTTCAGAAGCCATTCTCTTGCCGAAGAACATAATGGCTATCCTCGAGCATTTCCAGTCGCGCATGATTCCCTACACCTCGGACAATCGCAATGGGGACACATATAACACTGCTACTTTTTAGAGCATGTGATCCTCTATAATGTTCAAATGACAAATTTCGTCGTAGTACAGGGAACTCGGTCGAGGTCGGCGGGTAATGAAAACCAATTAATCGCCGTTGCCGGTCGGCGGATTCCTCTAGTAGTCAAAAATTCGAACACGACGGCAGCTGGCCGCCGGTTGCCCTGTTCTTGCAGCGAACTTATCGCTTAGAACAACGTTTGCTTTAGTGTGACAGGCGTGAACCGGGATTTTTATGACCAGCTTCTCAAGGAGATGAACATCTCCTTTCTGATTCGATGCCATACGATCTCGATGAGATTGATGGCATCGGGCTTGAACTTACCACGGAAAGATGGGAATCATCCCGGGGTACGAGAACGACGGTTGGGGCAGCGACGATTCGTTCGGATGCATGCTCTTGCTGATTCTACACGTAAACTTTCTTCAGGAAGCAAACCAATGTTCGCGCAGGTGCAGCAAAGAAGATGACACGACTACTGCGCAGCAATGTTAAAAAAGGTAGTATTGTGGAAGGAACTGTAGAGCTTTACACGCACGTTCCCGAGAGACCTTTTTACAGAAGGCAGGCTGTGAGGGTGTGCTTTTCCGTTTGATCACGTATTGAAGGATCATCGGCATCAAGCTACTGAGCTTGAGCACGGTTTCGGTTTAACTTTCTCTATTGCGACTAGCGCGACGTCGAAGTAGATCCAAAGTTAGTCATGGGTTGAAGAGGCCGGTGATTCCATGATCTCATCCCATTACATCCAGCGGTTCATGGTCTATCTCAATTTTCTCTGAATTTCGATGTTTTATGGCCTTTTCTGAGTGTTCAAATCCAGCAAAATCCGGTTCGCGGTGCTCGTCCTAGCTCCATCTACACCTCGGGTGTACCCATCATCCGGGAGCCATAATAACATTTGCCGAACCATGAAACAAACGATGGCCCTCATCCCGAAGGTGGTCTGAGCAGAAAAAAACTACGGCTAAGTGGTCGTGCGGCGAGTCGCATCACCGCACATATGATGATGCTCACCGCCACCCGAGTCCCTAGACAAATGGTTCCGATTGGCAGAAGATAATGCGCCCATTGAAAAGTTGGAAGACCGACAAAACGCTGGCGCCAGGCGAGACCGCGGCCCAACGCGCCATGTCCACAGGCGTAGCGGAGGTGCGAAAATGGGTGATTAGCTTCCTGCACAAGCCGTCGGGTAAGTTGCATGAGTATGGGCAAAATTTATTTACCTCCGAGTAACTCGAGTCCAAGGGAACGGGCCCATGGGAGTGAACTTTGTCCGAAATGTTCAGAAGGGGAGCATTTCTGACGGCTTGTTCGCAATCAAAAACGGCTGCATGGTGGGACTGGGACAGGTCCAAAAGGGGACTAAATCATGTCAACGTCTGCCGGCCTGATTGACGAGGTCCGCTTACCAGTTGACACTGCTTTTTGCACCGACTCCAAGAAAACTTCCTCGAAAATTTGATTTGGGACCTCGTGGGCAAACACGAGTCTGCAACGACGGCACATAGCGGGAAAAGTTTCATATTTCCGGAAACGTTGCGGACGGGGGAATTTGATAAAAACCCGCTTGACACGCCGTCCCGTAGTGATCCACCGTCCACGGGGAATTCCGTGCCCGCCGGATTATGACGCTGAACGCTGCCGAGAGGAGCGCGCTTGTCAAATGAGCGCCCGTGGGGGCCGATTTCGGCGGATAAGGCGTTAGCTACTGAGCGTGGATTCGCGGATGCCGGAACGTAGGTCGCGGTCCATTCGTTAGGCGCGCGCGTCCTACTCACGGCTCTTTGACCGACGACTTTTTAGCACGCAATGTGGTGGTGCGGGTGCAACGGAGCCTTTCGAAAATGACAGGGAGGTTCGACAACCGCGCAGATGAGAGGACATGCACAATTAGCTGCAAATGTGGATATGCTGAAATAAGGTGGATGCCTAAGCATTCAGAGGGATAAGCTGATGGTCGAAAATCTCGTCTTAGTCATTGAGGTTGAAAGAAAGCCGACGGGAAAGACGACGCTAAGTTTCAGCAGGATCACAGCAGGTGATAAATGTGTAAGCGGAAAAAAGCTATGCCGCTGGTACGGACACAGATCCCGCACTTCATCACGATTGGAACACAAGGGCACACGTGGCGCTAAACTTGGCCTGCAACCAGTAACCACGAGTGCTACTTCCCATTTTTCTTTCACACGGAACGAACCCGGACTAATTTATTTTACGATTGCGCTAGTGTTTGATGCCTCTCAGACGCTACCCTCTCTCTCGAGTCTTGCTAGCTGCTTCGCTAGTGTTCCACACCACTACGCCACCATCGTCCACGCTCGTTCTGACGCCATTACCCAGGTCGTCACTTACCCTTCCGCATTTTGTGTTCCGCTGCTGCGCGTTGCACTTTCGAAGCGCGCCTAGCCGCTTCTTTCACGGGCACCGATCCGCGACATGCGTCTTCTGAAAGCGTTTAGGGTCAATTCTCGGTAGGCACAAAGTTTCGCGCATATGGTCATCTGAAGGGACTAACCAAAGAACACGAGTAATTGGATATGTCACTTATGCGACATTTATCGTTTTACAGTTGGTACGTCCAAGGTCACGACGATAAACAACCCTGGCACATTCTGAGAATTCTTCATGGGTACAAGTTTATAATGGAAAATAGTAACGAACGGTAGGGCACAAAAACTCTTCGTGGGGTTGCGTCTAACTGACTCTAACTGGAGCTAGCTAGGTAGCAGCGACGCAAGGAGCCACCAAAACAGAATAGCGAAACACGCAAGTCACTATAAAACATGGCTGTTGACACGCGTATTAACAAAGAACTCACTCTGGACAGCATGGCAGCTTACATGAGATCGATCCCGATGACCCACGACACGGACAAAACTGCACCTGCAGAAATAGGTAAACCGCGGGGCAAGTTCTGATACATCATTGGTGAGCACCGCAGGTGCTAGCTCGAAACAAAGGACTTGGGTGCGGTTCGACGCACTTTTGCTAGATTCTAGCTGCTAACATTAGCAGCCTCCATCACAGAATGAACGGCAAAATATCGCAGGTGGTTATGACACGGGGGAGGTCGTAGGTGCCACTGTTCATGCCATTCTGTTAGTGACGTGTGGAAATGAATCGTTCACGTCGCGCAACAAGGCAAACCCTAGGGATTCGTCGACACTATCGCGACTCGGATCATGCCTTAAATGTTGGCTTCTTTTAAAGAAGCCAACATTTAATAATATTGTCACAGGCTGCTTCAACCCATAAACCGGAAACTGTGAAGTCCAACGGTGGTTCGCTCAAAAAGAGGACCATTTGTGGCATTTCGAAGTCTTACTCACGTGGATCTTTGCACTAGATGCACTCTAATGACGACAATCAGTTTCGGCGTAACCACGCGACGCCTTGCAAAAACAGTTCGGGGCACATGCGCGCACCTAGGCGGAAATGCATGCCTTCGGCAGCGGCGGTGGGAACAAAGCACACCCGCGTTGGTTGGCATAATCTGCCAACAATAGAACGCAAAAATCGCATTTGAAAAATTAATGTGCACGCAGTCGCGGAGGACACCGCTTCAGGGAAGAGGAGCCTAATGAGCCCTCATAAATCCCGTCCGAGTGAGGCGAACTCATGAGCGTCGTCTGTGGTGGCGGCGTCGACGTCAAAAAGTCAGTGGGCCCAGAAGAGATCCTTTTCCTTGGGGATCTCGAAGGGTATTTGGAGTACACAGGTGTTGAGATGAGTGAGCAATCGAACGCGTGTGCTTGGGCTTGGTGGCAGCCACTGGGTGTCGGGCATTTGATCGACCGGCATCACCGCAAGAGTGATAGCCGACTCATTCAGCGCTGCAGCCGATCGCAAGATCACGGTGATTGATCGAAGAGGGCGCTTTGAGGTGCCAAAGGGGATTAGGATGCTCAAAATATAAACAAGAATTAGACACACTAAATGACGTCATCTGAGAGTTGATAATAAACTGTGATCAGAATTGTTTAACGACTATGTATATATTCACGAAGGACAGTACAGTTGCGTGCTTGGCATGAGTCCAAAGTTAAATCTGACGAGGCACTCTAATGACGACAACTTTGCGCAGTACGCGGTCACCCAAAGTCAAGCATCTTTCAGGAGTAGCTGTGAATGTGTTTTAGTGGGTCAAGGCTTGCTTAAAGAGGATCACATGTCATACTAAGGCTAACGAAAAACAACCTGCAAAGTGCACAATCAGGTGGGTTTCACTAGCGGACTCTAACAGCGACAATAAGCATGGTGGCAAATGAGCTGTCAACTTCGGACAAATCCCTTGTCACGTAACCTGAGATCAGCGTGCTTTTGTTTACTCTTTTTTCCTCCACAGGACTTAAGTGGCAAAAATGTTCCAAGACCTATAGAGCTGGAAGGACAAAGTAGATTTCGACATCTCACCATACGAGCAATAGTGGCAGGGCTATGCCTACGCCCTCAAACGCATAACGAGTGGTCCAGATCGTTACAAACAGCAGACGGTTCCATGCGAGAGGGTTATGTTAACATGTGTGAACAGGCGTATTACTCGCACGTAGCTGTCTTGACTCGACCGGGTAGATAACAAAAAGGAGCATAAAGCATGTGGAACGCTTGAAGAAGGTGCGATTCCCTTGCGGCGGGAGCAGTCGACTGGAAACGGCATCTTTAAGCAGAATGACCTAGGCCAACGTGCTTCCTTGATGAATAGGGAATTGTTAAATTCAGCGGAATGCAACAGCCCCGATAACCCTCCGAAGGAAGTCCTCTGGAAATCCGCGTGAATCCGTGGAATCTTAGGCGTGTTAAAGTCTCATTACTGAGGTACATATTTGGGTGAACCCGAGGCCGGCGAGTGCCTACTTACACACCACACTCCACTCCACGTCCATACGGGCACGAAAGTAAAAAAACCTCTGAGATCATTGTTAATGAAGTGTACTTTACCGTGATGTGCATCACAAGGCTGGTGAGATGCCCAAGGGATCTACCTCAGTAAGCACGGCTGCTCACTGCTTTCGTCAAGCGGAGGGTTTCGTATCTTTAGTACAAACTGAGAAATCGGAATTCCCAATGACGCCGTTCATACCGTGATGACACGTGGAGTACCCTGAGGGAGATGAGTCATAGACGCTTGCGCTTCTTCGTCGCCATTGACATTTAGGTGAGCACTCTGTGGCAAGCAAAAAGTGTTTACCGCACAGTAGATGAAATCCCATCTGGGGGTTGATGAGCATCTATTCTAGCGCATGAATCCACGTACAGCACAAGACAAGTAGTGTACACTGTAAAAGCCCTGATATCTAGCACCAATCGTTCGTACGATTATGGCGCGTCAGCGGGATTACATATGTCGTAAAGCGTCGGATATCCGCTTCTACTTCTGTGACCAAGCATGCGTATTCATGACTGAATGCCGCTTGATGCGCTTCGCATCCGCTAGGAACGGATTTAAAATGGAAGATGGCTCGCTTTTTTTCAACTCCACTCGGCACTGCAGGCGTTTGCCGGCAGCGTTGAATTCATTTGTTTCCATTGCAACTTAGGCAAACAATATGCTTCGCGGATTGCCCATGGGAACCCATGAGGCGGCATCCAACGAGCGCAGAAGGCGAACTTTATTCTTAGCAAATGTAGCATGGCCTTGTGACGACGCCCGAGCTTCGTAAATGGGAGTTGTCCGCTCTTATGTAAATTTGCTCCCATGGGCAATGACTGAGTCGAGCTGTATGTCTGTGCTGTTTTCGGCTAAAAAACATGACCCTTGATTTTGCTCTATGTCGCGATCCCTTGCACTAATTAATTCGGGATGCGTGCTTACTGACGCATTAGGCCCTCGCGACAATGGTGTGCATCCGGAAGCGTAAACAACGGAGCGCAAGGGCATCCGCTCTTTGAGTTAGGCGGCACCTACTAAGCATGTTTTCCTAAATTCAAGTGAGCGTACCTTTCGGGTTTATTCATTCTTTTGTCTTCCCAATACTGGAAGTGGAACAGATTACGTAATACTGATGCGGACTCAGTGATGCGCTGTGAGCAAAAATGAAACGGCTTTGAGGTTAACGTCGGCTTTTCATCCGATTTAGCCGGTCAGCCGAGAAACCGAGCAGGCCTGGAAGCACCGATGCTGCAAGCGTACCGCACACAGGATGGTCACTCCACAAACATTGCTGCGAAAGACGGCCGTGGACTAGGTCCAGGGACAAAGATGCGCAGCTGACGGCTGGACGGCCGCAAGCAAACAGTTCCGCTAATCCCGTAAGCGGTCAGCTTATAAAGGCACCGCTCTTGGTGCTGTACGGTTCAGCTAACAAACACCTGGTTGCCCTACCTAACGACTTCGTGCGATAGCCACGAGCAATGAGACTTGCTGCATTTTTGACTCTGTTATTGGGCATTTTGGTCGCTCTTGCCGTGGCGGAAGACCGCGACAGAGACCGAGATCGTGAGGACCGTGGCGGCGGACCATGTGTGGATCGAGGTGAGTCTTACTCTCGATATTCACGCTCCCTCGACATGCCTAGAGAAATCGAAGGGCCTCAAATGTGTTGCTAAAAAGTATGTTGCGCATATTTAATTCGGGTTTGCGGGTTTGATATTAAGTCAAAAACGGAAAAAAGTACTCCACATACGGGAACTGCTACACCTTTTGGCTTGGCCGGAAATTTCCCACTTCTCAAAATAGTGAAGCTGCCTCATTAACATGTGCTTGCGGAATTTTGCCATATCCCCGAGTTTCATCAAACTAGCGGAATCAAGCAGAAACTAAGCCTGTAAGACGGCAGAACAGGCCGTAGAATATGAGAACGAAGAAAATGCACGATCTTTGTTTCCACTTTTTTCATTTGTTCCAGAAAGTCCGCTTGTAGTTCGGGGATTCGCACTTGAAAGCGTTCTCTATATTTGTTGTTCCAATCCGACAAGAATTGGCTGTGGCCTATAAGTCTCCCCTCAGCTCGGAAAGGTTCAAGCCTTCAACCATTCCAAACTTTATAACAGTCGTCTGGTACTTAATGTTCAGGACAATTCTGCGACAAGCTAAAGCCATTCTGCAACGATCCGAAGTACACGTCGCTCATCAACAAGGAGTGCCGCGCTACATGCCAGCGGTGCTAGCTGATAGTTAGCGTATCACCATTGTCTTGTTGATGCCAACTGCAATGAAGATTTCCTTTATTGTGGCGTTCGAGCAAAATGTGTAAGCGAGAAAAAACAATTTTAGCTGTGTTCCTCCTAAGTTTGTAGCTTAACAATTCGTCGAGCAGAGGTTTCGTTTCGTGATTCAAGGCGTTTTAATCACTGACCGTTACGGCCCTTGCCTGCATGCCAGCGCTGCTAGACACGGCTGGTCAGCTTGGATCGCGGCCACAGTTTGATCAGCGCTTATAAGTGATTCATGTCCTACGGTTTACTTTGAAACCACTCGCAACTGATAGCGCATTTTTTACGAACCCTCAGAAATAGCGAGCAAACTCATAAAGCGTCGAGTGACCGGCAGTGACCGTAAAATGGTCCCGTTTGGAGGATGATATAAGCAGGCTCTATGTTTGCCATAGCAGGATGTTTCGTTTTAGATAAAGTTTAGCTCGGCGAGTCTTCCTGGCTGTGATTGATCTTTACTCATTTTCGCCTATTCGTCGTTACTTGCCGTTCAAACAATGGGTTTGACGTCTTCGCTTCCGACGGTCGTATCTGCAAAGCAGATCTTTGTTTTTGTCCGACTCGCATCTGTAACACGGTTCGATGCCGGCAGACACTGCCATGGGAAGGGCGCGACGAAGGCTGCGATGTTTTGATTCGAATGTCATTGTAAGTGCTGCGACGCAGGGGGATAGGTTCTGAGTCCCAGACGGTTTGCCGTCAGAACGCTTTCGTTATGCGAATAGAAGCTTGTTGGATGCTTTGGCTGATTAAGTGGCTTCCAAAGCCAACATTCAATATCACGCACCCGTGTCTCGTTAATGCAGTAACGGTCGCCATTAGTTCCCGTATCTTGTCGGACGAATTTTTTGTTCTCGCGTACAGCGCGTTTTTCCCTAGGCATGAGCAAGCTCACTCGAGACTGACCGCTGCTGTTCGACCGGCGGGATCGCTTACAAAAACAAAGCGAACCTGAAGCTTCCGACTGGATCTTGACCATTCTCTCAGCAAATTTCGCATGCGATTTTTTTAGTTGGAAGTATGCTATGAACGAGCACTTCATCGGTGTTCATGCGCATAGCGCTGGCCAATTCCGAAGGATTTTCCATACCGATTGCCTTCTTCAATCGGCTGTTGCTGTCCATTACAGCACATTAGCTCTGTGTCACTTTTTCTAGACCGATATGCAAATCGACACCTGCTTCCCCACCCGTAAACTGTCCTTCGACGACTGGCGGCATTCTTATATGAAGTGACCGATAAGCGACGGCTTTTCGCGCGCGCGCATAAGTAGCACGCTATCGCCACCTGTGAAATGTTTGCTCGCTTTTCATGTCGGACAGACGAGCACTTTGTTAGCCAAATATTAATCGGGCAATGCAAGGCGGCAAATGGTTTCTCGACAGGTTAGCCGACGAGTTCCAGTGACCGCGCGGTCATTCCTCCATGCGCAAGCCCCTAAGGCTGGCAACGTAAGGTGGACTGTTTGCCTACCACAAGTTTAGCATACGACTGAGTTAGCCATGCACTTTTCGGCAAGTTTCGACCCAGTGACGCCGAAACTTGTAAATGTAATGGACGCTACGGCACATAGCTCGTAGCCCGCTTGTGTTGAAGCAGTCGGCGATAGCAAAGATGGAGTTCACATATTCACGCTCATCGCTAAAGTGAAAACGGATAGATTTTCCCGTTGTACGGGGTACTGTCTCGCAAGTCTTATGACCCTGACCGCCTAGGAAATATATTTGCAACGGCGCACTTCTTAGTCGTCCCTTCTCATTTCGCTTGTTCCGCTTGCCCGTCGCTGTTTTCCTGACGTTTACTGTTCCGCGAAGCATTGTGTGTCATGCCCGCGTTACGAACATTGCCACTGCTAGTGACTCGTCGTATTTAGCTAATAATTGTTAAGCCTTGGAGCGACGCCCCGACTCAATGCGACTGCGTCTTGTATGCGCCACCGTAGCGCTCTTTGCCCTCATACACCTCGACCGTGGAGACGACTCTGAGGTAAAGCGTCTATTTGTGAGACTACATTTTGTTTCGTTTTTTTTCTGATTCTGTGCCAGTATTTACCTTTCTAGTATCGTGATTTTCGCATATCGTTTTAGGTTGATATCCAGCCTTCCGGTTACTACCGTCATAATCAGGAATATTACGGATACGAATTCGCACGCCCTCGAGCAAAGCCAGCCAAGCAGGAAAGACAGTTGAAGTCATGGCTTCGCTATACCGTCGGCGTGAAAGGTAACTCTTTCTCTGCAAAACCTGCTTATTCGCCAAACTGTTTTAGGCCGCAAGGTGCATCGGCTTTCGGAAAAGCCATGGAAAAATGAACAGGTTCCCAAGCACACCCTCGCCCGTCCGCCAGCGCCACTCTATCCAGTACTCTCCCCGTGCCCTGAACGCTTTGATGCGGCAACCGTCGGTGAGTCTCTTGCCAGCTTCACAGCAATGTGACGTTCTAACCGGTTTAGCTCGTAATCGGCGCACCTACGTGTTTGCCGGACCCTACGTCTATCAGATCTGGCGTGACGCCTACGGTCTTCAGCAGAAAACGCCCTACCTCATAACAGACCTCTTCCCAAACGGCCCGCGTACTGTGCACGCAGCAATGACCAACCGTCTTACCGGCGTGACTGTGCTCTTCCACGACCGCACCGTCTACCGCTACCGATGGGACCGCAAGGGCGAGAAGAAGCGGTTCAAGGTTTGGTATCCAGAAATCTTCATGCCGAAATACCTAAATTTAGCCGGTTGGCTCGCCAAAGGCGCTGAATGAAACCGTGGACTTCACACCGACCTTGGCCTTTCAGTGGTTCGACAGTCGCATGTACTTGGCTGGAGTAAGTCCTTAGCATTGTTTCGCAGATCATCAAAGTGTTCAGAAAGAAGGGAAAGTGGTCACCTACGATCCTCACTGGGGCACGGCGTACCGCGCGGGTACCGTCACGTATCGTTTCCCGAAGCTGCCGCGTAACGTCGTCGGACTGATGCACTGCGACAGCTCGTTTGCGCTCTGGCTCACTGCTAAGAGCGGACTGCACGTGAGTTACTTCAACCAATTCGTCCTCCTATAGCGAATGCATAAGCTACTTATCCCCTTGATTTAGGTGTACGACGTGAAGAAGAAGAGGGTGATCCAGGAGTATCCAGTGCGCATCAACGACTACGTCGCCTGCTTGACGGACAAGAAGAAGCTCTAGGGTCGTCTAGAACAAAATACCGAGTCGCTGCCTCTTGCCAAGTTGTAATTCATGTTCTCTTCACCGTTGTGCAAGCCTCTCCCTTCGTAGATGGCGCAGGTGTAGCTCAGAGTTACATCCTTTCCTGCCTGCCTTAACTTATCCTCTTGCAATCTCCGCTGTTCCTGGTAGTACTGTATCTTGCTGCACTGCTTCAAATTTGCTCAGCTCCAAGCAATAAGAATTCTAACGATCTTGTTCTTGTTGTACACTCAGTATTAGGCCATGTTGATTTTTGATAAATGGATGTATGTTTTTATTGAAAGTTACAACGAACGATACTGGAAGGATTAGCGTGGTATTAAGTAGTGAGCTGATGCAAGTTAGGCAGGGAAGCAACGACGTGGAAAGAAGGAAAACGTGATTAAATGGGGTACAACAATCCAGTAGGAACAGAAACTTGAGACAAGTTAAGACACCATGATAAAGTATCTCAACCACTGAGATCGCAGATGAAAACTGGGGCCAAAGCAAAGGTACACCCAAAGAAACTAAGCCTGGGTTCGTCGTGGGTTGCCTTGGGAGGTTTTAGAACGAGCTGTGGTGTCGCGAAGATTGTATCGCTTGCTGTTCGAATGGGTGTCTTGCACTATCGGCGTACCGGAGTCCTCGATGAATTTTACGAAAGAATCGTCGGCGAAAAGTTGCTGGTCCCTTCTGAAACAGTAGGTTGCCGACACAAAGAACAAGTGGAAAGTAATACCTGATTGCCTCGGAAGGGCTCACTGTTGCAGCCAATGGCGTGCTGGAAAACATCGGCACGTCCCGGTTGACGACAGCAGTGGCTACAGAGAGGTCGGGCAGAGAAGCGTTGCGACTGATTCTAAACATCCATCAGGTCATGAAACATTTGAAAGCGTTGCTCTACCTTTTCTTCCTCCGAACTGTCACGTTGCTGCTGGCCATGCGCATTACTGCTGGCACATCGGGCTCGTAGGAATCCCAGTCGGTCACAGATGTGCATCCGGTATCAGTGCTCGTCGTGGTAGCCTGCTCGTCCTAGAGCATTGTGCCATGTGATACGGGAAATATGTTCACAGAAGTAAATTCGGTACTAGTTGCGTATGGAGGGGACCAGTACCATATGGGGGCACTTTGAACAGGCCCAGGCCCCATATGGGGGGGGGACCCTCATCCCATAAATGACTTAAGTAACTTCACTTTTTAACATTTTCTAAGTGCTTTAGTTGATTTAGTGTTAAAACTGAACCCATCCCATATGCAACTTATCTTTGACCCCCTCCCCTATATGCGGCCTTGTCAAAGTGTCCCCTCCCATATGATACTGACCCCCCATACGCAACTAGTACCTATACAATTTTAAACAATGCGCTTACCTCGACAATATTGTGCACGGCAGGATTGTTTGCGCCTTCGGTGGCAAGGCGAAGCGCTTCGACAGATGCTGCCTTTTCGGCGTCTACAAACGCCTCCAGTTCGCGGATGGTCCTTGCCTGTACGGCATTTTCTTCCTCGAGGCGATCGTTTAGCTTACACAGCCTTTGGATCTCTGCCTTGTAGGCTTCCGCGTCCTCCACAGACAGCATAGTGTTACAAGCGCTAAAGTGAAGTTACAAGCGTGTGGACATGAGAATGACGCAAAGAAACGTGTTTGTTCGTGTAAAAGCGGGTTACTGAATTCGTAACAGACCAAGAGCGAACGCGAATCGAAACAACGAGCACAGATTCTAAAACATCTTTCACTTCAACTGTCCGTTAAACCCTAAAAAATTTTCTGAGCGCGCAAAATAGGCAACAGCGGGAAACATACAAGACAAAAACGTCGCAGGATGCAAAAGAACAAATGATTTGTCGTTTAGCTGGAGGCACTTATCAAGTATAAAGACTGCAGCAGTTGTGACCAAGTAGGTAGGGCCCATCTGGCGGGCACCTGCATGGGCAGTGTCGGTCATCGTTTAGCGAACAAATGCCATCACCGTTGTCAAGTCTTTGACCCGCGTCAAACTTTGCCTGAATACGAACTCGGAATTGTGACAATTCGTGAGACAGCCCGATCTCAACGTTTTTTGAAAGTGATTGATTACTAGCCATAGGGCACGTGGGCAAGACAACCCTAGGGCAAGGCGCAGGCCCATCTGTTCTCATCAACAGGGAAAATACCGCCAAAACGAATGTGAAACAAATTGACCTACAAATTTAAGTTCATTGACAAAATTACGACTACGACAAAGACTTTTATGTTTCGCTGCTAAAGGTACTCACCCATATGTATAAACAAAGGCACTGGTGGACAGCCAAAAATTTCGAAGTCTGGTGCACTCGCAACCAGTCGGGAGAGGTCTTCTCCGACTATGACTAAAGTATAATTCAAATAATACTTTTTCATACGGCAGCCAGGGTATAACTTAATTCTTACGGAAATGCATGAAGCATACTATGCAGTGTGCATGCATGCGCGTCATCATGCTTAGCAGGTGATGCAGCATGGGAATCATTCAACTCGCAGAATTAAAAAATGAGTTCCTCTGAAGGAGATCCACGGTAAATAGATGCAAGCATTCAGTCAGGCATGCTTGCTCTTTGACCATGTCGGGCTACCGTGCGTGCATGTCTGCCTATGCTTCTACTACGTAGTCTGTCATATGCGAAATGCGCGTGTGCTTGTGGGCAAAGCAAGGAGTATGGCGTACAACGTGCACCTGGCGTCAACACAAATCGTGCATCATGCATACGTGGCGGAATCTTGGCATGCGCATGCGTAACTTTAAGCTTTCAAACGCGTCTGATGTTATTGGTCACAAAAAGACCAGACAGCTGGTCGGAATCCCCATGAACCCCGTAGCGTCGCTACTGCGCTTTAGCGCACGCGATAGGGTAGTATACGCTAAAGTGATATGTAGAAAGCAGTCGAATGCAGGAAGGCGCTAAATCAAAGTCTTTACTGCACGTCAACGGGACGACATTAACTCACGATGGAATGGGGGAACCACAGGCTTAACCTGAACAATGAGGGAAGAAAAGAACTGTACCAGTATCGGCCACGTAAGGGGCGTACGTTGGAGCACAACAGTCGAGAATCAAATACACAGCGAAAGGGAGAATTAAAGTTTAAGGCAGAAGGGGCATTGCAAGTGGCATTAACAACGGATGATTTTAAAGCAGGGCCTGCGAGGATATCTTGACGCGGACCAGGTAGCGCATGCGGACTTGGGACACATCGTAGACCATGTACCTAAAATAACAAGGTCAGTAGGGTCAATACGACTTGCATTGTTATCGCATGGCTAACGTACTCGTTGTACAGCAGACTGAGATCCGTCTGCTGAGACTTCACGAGATTGCCACACGGCACAATGACGCCGTCGGGCATCGTGACCGACTGGTCGGGGTTCGGGAACGTTCCACCAAGACCTATAGCGTAACAGTCAGTAGGGTCCCCCTAAGTAACTAGGTAACCTTTCACGCTTTGGCATCCATGCCTCGGCTTTCGAATGTCCTTCGCTTCCTTCTGCTCCTGCATCTCACCGAGAGCGACTTCGCACAGCAAGAGGAAGCCTTCTGCGTTCTGAGCGTAGCAGTAGTTTGCGCTCTTGCTCACGCAATCTGCAAAGTAAATCGCCTTGCCGAACCTACAAAATCGTCCGATTTGTAAGATTCAGCACCCACAAAGCATACATGTATCCGGTCACAGGCGCCTCTGGCGGTGCGATGCGAAGTCCCTGGTTGAGAATACCGGCGAAGTTGGAGCGTCGGGAACCGTGCCAGAGCAGGTAATGGTTGGGAATGTCGGCCTTGAACTTCTCGGTCTCGCCCTGTCGGTCCAAGCGCAAAACGTCCATGATTTGAATGGAGAAATCGTGTGTGGAAGCCTTTGTGTTCTTGGCAAACTTCTCGATCAGCTGGAACTCTTCGGAGTCGCGAGGAACCACCTAGAACTCATCGAGAAGTTAGTTTCGAACTGGGCAAGGCTTATCCTTACATCCATAGCGCAATGCAACCGTTCGTAGTGCACATCGAACGGATCCTTTTGTTGCGCTTCTGCGTCGCCCTCCTCCGACTTGATGATGTTGAATGCGAGCTCCATCTCCATCAAAGAATCCAGCATCTCGGTTTTCGACTGAAAGACAAAAAAAAACAGTGTACGTCTTCAGTTCTGCACCACCTTGATCATTTCCGGCGTCTTCAAGACGTCGGGGACGCCAAGACCGGTGCTATGCGGAATAAGCGTGAAGAAGCGATTCGACGCATCGAGGAAGTCGTTGTAGGTGGCCGACGGGTTGTTGATGAGCTAAACCAACTGTGTAGTGAGTCGACACTCTCACAAGTTATCTCACGTCTTGCAGCACCGTAAGGACGGCGTACGCGTTCGTAATCTGTTTCTTCGAGAGCTTTCCCAGCGGCATCTTGTTCAGGTCGATCTGTAACCACAAATTAGAAGGTATGTGAAAATAAGGTAGAGTGTACCTGGAACTCCTTCATGGTCTTGTTCATAGCCTCGACATCGAATATCATGGCGATCACTTCCTTGATGGGCTTAGCAAGGCCAGACGTCGACTTGTTCACGTCGAGCGGCTTCATGCTCTCGCCTTGCTATAAATTAGCGCAACAGTGTCATACACTACGAACGAGCTACGCTTAGAGTGTGCTACACGTACCTGCGCCTCGAATTCGATTTCAAGGAGACTCATGCCATGCGGATGCTTCTTGAAGGAATGGCGGTTCTCCCACTCGTTCTGCGACTTTTCGAAGAACAGTCTAAAGATGAGTATGTTCATGCTGAATTAGTTCGAAAGCGTCACCTTTCGAATTGCTCCTTCGCTTCCTGCAGACGCGTCGCGTACTCCTCCAGCTTGCTGCCACCCTGAGTCGTTCCGATGCGACCCCAAGAGCGAAACAAGTAGTACCTAAAACCACAATTTTAGTGCATGCGTCGTCTTTTCCGTGCTCACTTCTTCTTGTCATCGTGCTCGAGGAGCTGCAGCTTGTAGAAGGAGTTGCGACCAGTGTGAATGTCCGTAGAGCCCAGAGTGGCTTGCCAGGGCGTACCTGAATGCGGTGAGTACGATCAAGTGTGCATGAGGAAGAGAGCGTACGCGTCTCAGGGTCGATGTAGACATGAACTACGTCGGCCACGTCACATTCGGCATCCACAGAGCATCCGTTCTTCACAATGACGCGGCCGCTCAGGCCTCCGGAGCCGTAACCTACAAGCGGGAGATTAGAGGAAGCAAGTGACAGACTATTTACTCTTTCCATATCCGGAACCTGATGGAGTAGCCTTGAGACTCTTCGGTCTAAAAGCGCGGTTTCGTTTCGTCCTTCAATACAATTGGGCAACTTACTGAAGAATCCTGTCGTTGGAAGCAACGGAGTAGACACGCTTCGACAGCTTCTAAAGCGAAAGCGTTACGGAAGACAAGAAGAGCAGTACAGCTTACCGGAGCCTGGAAGGATGCGAGAAAGTCGTTGTCCTTCTTGAGCTCTTCCGGAATGATAAACGCTTTGCGCTCCGGCGCCTTGGTGGTGTAGGTGCACTTCTGAAAGAAGCAACATAGGTAATGAATGTCGCCAGGCAATCGCTTACCGTGTACTCCGAGATGGTTCCACTGCACTGGTACGAATGCAGCGAGGAGCTATAAATCACACCATAATCCGCACTAAAAGCCTGAGATCTACCTGTAATTGATCGCCCCTTCGCAGTGCTTGCAGGGCACAGAAGTGCCGAATACAGCACAGTCGGCCAAGATATCGAGTGCCTAATCAGTTTATCAAACATAAATTAGTATTTCTTGTTTGACTGACCCGATCCATCCCGCCTTTGCCCCAGTTGCGATCGTTCGCTTTTAGCAGCGCGATGACTTCGTTCTTGTCGAGGTTCTGGCGGAACTGATCTCGCACCTTCCAGAGAATGTCAGACTGGTTCTAAATGTTGATGATGATCCGAGTCCCATCATGGTAATGTACTTTGAGCTGCATTCGCGTTTCCGGATCGTCTTCCAACTTTGGCTTCTTCGACGGGCTCGGTCCAACGGCTTCGGCCTTCTTTTCACTAGAAGGGGACGTTGTCACGCTAAACCTATGGCATACAAGAAAGAGTTCCTTACGGTTCAGCTGGCTTGGCAGGTTCCGGAAAGAGCTCGCGGATTTGCTCCTGTTCTTCTTCCAACAGCTCGTCGAAGCCGATAATCCTAAATCTCCGCGTTCCTTGCGCCGTGAATAGAAAGCAAACCCTGCGGCACCGCCGGTGTAAAGGTTGAGATCGCGGAAGCACTTCGGATGGTAGAAGGCCGCCTTGAAGCCAACGCGCAGTGTCTCTCTTCCAATCTTCTCCTTGCACTCGGCACACTTTCCACGAGCACTGAGCGCATGCTCAATCTTGGGCGTAGCCACACGCGGGGTACCGAATTCTTCGTCCACGACGCCTTCTAGATTGTGGTAGGTACTAGTTACGTGACTGGTTAAGGTTTAGCGTCGCAGTTACCTTTAATTTTGCCCAGCCGATTGCGAATACGCTCCTGGTCATCCCACTTGATGAGCTCCATGCCTCGAATCGAGGCCTCGTTGATCGTCTTCTTACCGACCTTCTTCCAGAAGCAGTCAAAGTGATGCCTAAGAACATTCAGTGTACTCTACTTATGGATGCGACATTCCTACCAGTTCTCCTGGTAGCCGTCGAAGAATCGCGAGGGTGTTCGCGTAGCCATGCGCAGACTGTCCTGCAAACAAACTGTTATGCTCCCCGTTCATACGCCATCTTTTTCCATCATAAATCATCTCCATGCTCGTTAATTACCTTCGTGATCAAGCCGTCACATCCTTTGCACACTGGCCCGATTGCTCTTAGCATACTCTGCAAATAGTGCTGGTTATGGTACGCGGCAGTTTCACTAGTTTACCCGTTGCGTACGGCAACTGCACTCGCTTGCCAGCTTCAGGATTGTTTTCTTCCATCTAAAGTTTCCGCTTTTATTACGGCTTGTATCGCATACTATGAATACGATGCGGAGAGTAAACAATGAACGGTTCAAACAGACAATGCAATGCTTCGCGCGTATCGGTTGTTTGTGCTGGCATTCCGTTACTACGGAAAGCTTACTAACCGAAAGGTTCTAGCGATTGACGACGGTGGAAACGTTGTTGTCAGCTAGCCTTTTATCAGTCCACACTGAAAAAGCGAAGCAAGCAACCCTATGAAGTAACATATGAAATTTCGCAGAGACGCTCGAAAATATGGGTAGGCATGCTTACCGTCTTACAGACCAAGCCGGAAACAAATCAGTAGTATTTGCTGATTCGAAAGGGGCATGCTTCCGTAGGACTCTATTATCGTTATGCATTGCAAACTGAGAAAACCCACGCTAGCTGAAGTTGACGACGTCGTTTCTACAAGGCGGTCCCTCACTAGGGTCTGCAGTTAGTAACTGAGGGTCTTCTGTACGTACCTATGCATGCATTGGCGATTGCTACTACAACCTGTCTGCTAGACAAGCATGTTGTTTCCCATGCACATGTCCATACACTATATTCACAAGGGCCAAGAAACATACATGAGGCATGAAATTTGTCTTGTTCATGCTGCACGAGGTTGGACCTTGTGGTCCTGAAGAACTATTAATCCTGGTGCCGTATGCAGGACCAAATTTCAAGGTCCTACGATGTTTTTTTTTATGGCCGTCCGTGTATTTTGCCTCCCACGTCACTCCATAAGAACCCTTCCCTTATTTGCCTCTCCATAAGGCGAAGCAACCTTCGCCTTACAGAGAATTTATGATGCTACTAAGGAAGCGAATAGTTTTTCCTTTGGCGAAGTGTCTGCGCTTGGTGCTAATTGGTATCTGTTAGCGATAGCGTGATCAAAAACAATTGTAACCGGATACATCGATTTCACCAATTAATCAGATTGTTTTAAGAGCAATGAACCTGCTTCCTACGTCCGGTGTGAGCTTTTCCGTGGCAGACATGGGCGACTCTTCGTTGGACCCGGAAGAGAGCAGCAACGATGCCAACGCATCACCACTCGAACCCACCACTGAGTCGAAGGAAGACTCGCCTACTTCCGCTTCTGAAGGTTCAAACTTTTCGGAATTAGCGCCGAGCAAACTGTTGACATATAGGTGACTCTCGCAGCAAAAAGTCCATCAGCAAGCAACCAAGTGCGGAGGCCGCTCACGTGCATGTGGAAGCGTCCCATATCATCGAGTACCAGTGGCCGCTGGAGGATAAAAACGCCGAAAAGTATCTCATCCAGGTTCGATACCGGGTGAATGACTCGTTGCACACTGGGAATGATTTAGGAGCAGATTGCCGAAGTGCTTGGTGTGAAGTCGTTCAAACGCAAGTATCCCGATCTCCAGCGTCGGCAAGTAGAACCAGCAGAGCGAGAGCACCTTATCAAGCAGCGACAACTAGGGGCGATGATCTCGCCTCACCTTCTCTGTGACTTGACGGCACTGCGAGCGGACGAAGTATACGACCTAATGGAAGCTGAGTATCCCGAAGTTTTCCAGGTGAGTACAATTGCATGTTTACGAGCACTAAACCTCCGCGTTCAGGAGTACCAGAAAGTGGTGGCAGAGCGAGTAAAGCAGGAGATGGCCGAGAAACAGCGGCAGCTGGACATGGTATATTTGCTGCAGATGTTTGACAGGCATGACGTTCAAACTTAAGATAAAAATGGACGCAAAGAAAATGGAGGAGCTTCGTAAGAATTCCATTCGCAACGCGTTCCAGTTCAACTCGGACCTGCAGGCGGTGCGCAAGACCGAGCGCCGCTACTTTTGGGACATTCAAACATCAGTAGGCTTAAGCTCGAAAAATTTAAAGCTTTCATGCTGATCTTGCAGATCATACAGTCCCCGGCAAATCGCTGGCGAAAAATGCCCAAGGAGTTCACGCGACCGTCGCCCTATCCGGTGGCTCTGATTCCTGGTCAGTTCACTGGCCATTACAAGAGGTAAGAAAAGCTGCCGAATCGGGGCAGCTATGCCCTATTAGTCCCCTCGTTCAACTGTGTCCGCTTCTAGATACTCGCCCGAGATGCTTCGCACTCTGCCAGTTAGCACGGTGCTCAAGAATGAGGAGCTGTTCCCACCGCGACGCGATGCTTCCCCGCCGCCGGTACTCGTCTCCGAGCAGGAACTCCGAATGAACAATGGCAGTCATCCGGTTTCCGTGAAAAGCGAGGTATGCGGATGTTTTAGAGCCAATCTAATGTGAATGGATTTAGCTGCTCGACATGGACAGCGCACCACCATCACCGCCCAAGACGCCGCGCTCGGCCGGAGGACGCAGATCCAATGTATAATTTCCGTACCAAATTATCTTTTCATGGGCGATCCGTTGGTGTCCAAAGATTTCCTAATTTTGGGAAGCAAAATCGATTAAGTGTTGGGACTGTGCCATTCTTTTCTGCTGATGGCGTGTGTGTGGTCGTCGCTTTAAACCGAATTAGCACCGTTAGGGTTAGCAACGTTAGGTAGGCTAGTGGTCAGTGCGGCAAGAGAACAGGTAGCACGCAACCGGCGTTCCCCTTCGAGTAATTTTAGATGCCAGGCTAAACGTCCAGAAAGAAGTAGGAATTAACAGCCGTAGTGAATACATGTGTCGATAGGCGGGTTAATTTAACCAAAAGCGTTAAGAAGTGTTTTGGCAAAACAAAATCAACGGCACCAATGGAGCCGCCTAGCCCACATGTTCCAACCTGTTGTATGTTGTGTTGTCGTATCCAGGGTTGTGGTGATGGCTACTGCTCTACCGTAGGGTCTTTTGTGATGCGATTCGCCCTCTTCCAAAATTCTACCGTTAACCTGTTATAATCTGGTAGTCGATGCATGGTAACTGCTTCGTGCACCCATAGTATTTTGCTAAAAATAAATATAGTTAACATAAACCTGCTCTTCAACGGACCAAGCGTTATCGCTCACTCGATTACTGAATTAAAACGCCTGCTTTTAGCATCACGCGTTCCGTCCGTGCTCTGTTTGTGGACAAACCAGCGCCTATTCGATCACTTGCGCGCAATGTGGGTCGACTGCACATCCGAAGTGCCTGGAGATGACCGATGCCATGGCTCGTGTGGTACTCCAGTACGCGTGGTGCTGCATGGAGTGCAAGTCGTGCACGCAGTGCGGCAAACCGACCGACGAGGTAATTTTGAGGATCAAGGGAGTGATTAAACATACGCTGCTTACAGGAGCTCATGATGTGCTGTGAGAGCTGCGACCGCGGCTACCACTGCTATTGCGTCGGTCTGAAGACGCTTCCCGAGGGCAAATGGGTGTGCACGAAGTACTGCAAGCACGTGCGCATCTGAGAACCTCATTGGCGCCTTAAGCTTGACTTCCGTTCATCGGACATTTCTTTCTATTCCCATTCCTCCACTTTGTTTTATTTATTCGTCACGACTCTCAGCCGATACTTGGCGTAAGCCTCTTTAGCTTTACCATGCATTTTGTATTTCACTTCGCTAAACTCTTTTTCTGCAATTCTTTTGCATCTCTTACACGGCAAAATATTCCCGACCGCTTTACGACGCAACAGTTCACGATCTCTTACAATCGAACCGGATACCAGTTGTCACATGACAGGCGATCTCTTGACGTGCCTATGACGCAAACGGATCTTCCTACGTCCCCTTCACTTTCTTCCAACTTCGCATTCGCACTTACTCTTGATATGTTTGACGCCATAAACGATGCTTGTGTTATTAATGTTATAGTTGCACGAATGGTTCGTAGCCGCACTTACTTGGCACAAACGACATAAGGTGGATTAGCAGCAGGTTTAGTGAGCCGGATGGGATGTCTACGATATCCGGAAGCACGGATATTAATGTAAAGTACCAGCGACTAGCGGCCGAATACGTTAAGGTAATGCGGAGACGTTCGAAAGGAGCCACCGGTCCAGGTCGCAGCCATTTTGACTGTCCAATACTGGCTCTTACAGGTGCGAAACCAAGTGCCGATTCTGAAGAATGCGCTCACGGAAGAACAAGCCCAGAAGGAAAAACTCCAGTCGGAGCTGCAGGCAACTGACACTGCTCTGAGAAAGCTACGCAATGAGAACGAGAGTCTCGTATTTCGAAATGACCAACTTGCGAAGCGTGTCGAAGCGCTGCAGAGTACCCTCGACTCCAATAACGCCATGTTCACCGGAAAGAACAAGAAGGTTCGCATCTGCCTGAAGTGTCCCGCTCACACACTTGCCTAGAAGCATAAGGAGGCGAACTTGAGACTATTCGGCGAGTCCGCTCGATTTGCTTCGACGTCATCCGCATCCGGCAACGACAACCAAGTGCTTCTGGAACAGGAGCTCGATCGCAAGTTGACGGAGAACGGCGAGCTTCACTCTAAGGTGGGATAGCCTATTCACGTACGGCGCTAATTCGAGTTTAGTTGTTCGAGATGGAACGACAGCACGAAAATCTCCTGCGCGAGTTCACCGACCGGCTAAAGGAGATTGAGATGGAGAACGACCTGCTCCGGCAGCAAATTCGAACGTTGTCGAAGCCTTCGCAAACCTCACCAAGTGCCAATTCTGACTACTCGTCAGCAGACAACACACAGTCCGACGCTGTTCCTGCCACGCAGAAAGAAGTTCAGTACAACGCCGAAGACGCGCGACTATACGGTGAATATCATGATTACGCGTCAATGATAAACCAGAACCTTTTAGCGAGCGCTTTGGTGGGCACCGTTCGGAACTTTCTCGACGGGTTCACCAACTTTTTGACGTTGCTGGAACAGCGCTCAACGATGTACCCGTACGATGCGTCCATGGAGCCAGTTCCGAGCAGCATCCAGCAGGTAATGCAGTCCACCCGCATGGCTATTTCTAGGAAGGCTTAAATTATACATTTAGTACTGTCGCTGCCTTCTGGATACATCGTCCCGCTTCAAGGCTGCGCTGGCCGCAACCCAGGAGCTGACGGACTTCTCCTACGAATCCGACCTCATCGAGAAGGTTGGTGACGGCGGCTTACCACGTGCTAACTGCTATCGGATCTTTAGCTCAAGCAGGCGTTCCCGGATCTCTTGGCGAAAGCTTCTTCTGTTTTCCAACCATTTCAGGTACTGAAAATTGAGAATTACCTATACAAAGCAAGTTTTTAGGACGAACTGCTACCTTTGATGCACGCTACGGTTCTAGAGGAAAGCCGGTCGCCATGGAACAACGCCCGGCTTGAAGAACTGAGCAACGCATGCGAGCAGGTGCTTACTGAAGGAGTTCATAAGATTGCGGCTCTACTTAACGACCTCGACAACGTTTCAACTGCTGCCGAGTGGTCAACACGCTTCGGTCAACGACTGTTTGAAACCGCAAGAACGTTTGAGTGTACGTTAGCAGTCCAGTTGGAGCTTAACGCAGTACGAGTGTTCAGCGCTGAAAGAGCTGAAGAAGAAGAAAGTGCTCGTCGAGAACCACCTTCCGACCGCATCAAAAAGGCTCAAGTGCGTCAACGAGTGTATCGAGAAGTGCGTAGTGCAGTTTGCCTCAACGCTGAGTAAGCTGCAGTCCATGTGCTCCGATGAGCAAGCGATGCGAGTACTTCAGGAAGCAGTAGGTTGCACCTTGTGAAGCCTTGTAACGCTATGTTTTTAGCTTAACCAACACAACACAAGCTCGGTCATCGCCGTCTCTGACGGGAATAACTTGAACGGTAGCGAGGATCACGTCAGTCGCCTACCATCCAACACGATCAGTAATGGCGTAGAGACGACGACGTCGGTAGCAAAGCACGCACAGGAACTCAACGTTGACTTCATCAGGACTCTGGAGCAACAAAATGCGGAACTTTCGAAAAATGTAAGCTACGAACACCTGTCAGATTTCACAACAACTACTTTAGATCGAAACCATCGCAAGAGAGACGCTGAGCATAGAGAAGGAACGGGAACATTGGCAGAAGAAGGCCGAGGTCTTTCAAAAGCAGTTGGAAGCCTTAACGGCCGGAAGGTATGAAACTGAGGCGTATACCGAGCATGCAGTGTCTTCGTAGGGAAGCGATCAGAGACGCCGCCGGTGGATCGTCGGACGAGGCAGTCAACGACTTTTACGCGAATAAGATCGGCGACTTAGTTGCTCAACTACAACACGCAGAAGGTCGCGCAATGTACTACAAGGCGGAGGTGGGTTACACTCACTTTGCTTAGCAGGAAGTACCTATTTAGTGCACTTCTCTTGTCGCTGAAACGATCGGCTTGATGGAGAAGAAGGTCGCCGTCGAAGCAAAGCTGTCTGAGACGGAAAACGCCTGTTCTTCCCTCAAGGTACTTTCGCAGCTGTGGCTTTTTTTAACTACCGTTTCGACCGACTCAGCTTAGCTAGTAAGCTACCTTAGCTATTTCAGGATGAACTCGAGTCGACGAGGACCAACTACGAGTCCCAGATGCGCAGTCTGTACGAACACCTGTCGGCGCAGGACGCCAAGATTGTCGAACAGTCCGAACGCATCGGTCTTCTTCAGTGTCAAAAGGGCCAAAATCCGACGAAAGAGAACGGCGCGTCGACCGTTCAGGTATGCACCATGTGCTTACTCCAATATCGGACATCCTTCGTTCAGAGTCTGCGCAAGATGGTTCGAAAGTGATGGCGACCGATTCGAATTTGCGAGAATCTCCATTTCTGTGATAAACTGAGTACCTAACCGAGTCTACCGGGCATTACCATTCCTTTACTCTCTGGGTGACTATTGAACTGCGTGTATCGATGAGATTGCTTCGTATTGCCTTCCTACAAATGCGGACCAGGTGACCAGTATTACCATTTTGAAATGTGTATCCGACAATCTGACTGATCGAATAAAGACGGTACCGTTGGAGCCTCCGCGACACGGCGAGGCTGCCGAGTAGCTGACCGACGCATTGATGACGTAAACACGAATTGCCTAACTTATGCCGGCAACCTAATCGGCTACCGGGCTCCCTACCCACAGTTTTCAGGCTAACAACTAGACCTTGGTAATGCAAGGTTGTCATTTGCCTATTAGCAATTATTAGCCTGTACCTCAATTATTTTTTTTGTTTTTGGGAAGCAGCGGATATGAACTTAGAGAATCCGTACTGCAGAGGCTATACTCGAATGCGCATGGTTTTCTAGAAAAGCTAATTTGAGAAGTTATCAAAATTGTCCGAGAGCATCTTCCTAGACCTAGACCTAAGCGGTCTCACCTTAAGCGCACCTTTTTTCCCAGAACATAATGAGAACTAAGACATTAACAACCACCACTGTCAGCGACGGAACGTTTTTTTGTGTTGATTAATTGGTACAACGAACCGCAGGAGTCAAAAAATGACAACACAAGACGGTACGCATGCAGGGAAAACGTGAAAGAAGAAAAAATGTAATGAAGAACGTCAAAACGTGAAGAAGATCCGAGCGTGGCGACGGCTGACGTACGCAGACTACACGCGACTGTGCATCGTCTAGACCTCGGCCGCCTGAAAAGACTCATGCGTAAACGCTTCTAATACGCAGTCGGGGGAATTAGGAGGATAAAAGATGAAGGAGGAACAACTGCAATCCTTTCTTGGTTACTGTCTTATTCTAAACTTTTCGATCGGGCGCATACCTTCTTGCTGCGCGTCATGCGACCGTTGTTCTTTACCAGCTTCTTGTTCGTGCCGTTGTCCTCCGGCTTTTCCTTCGGGGCCGAAGCCTTTCCACCAGTGCCGCTGGGCGCAGCATCAGTGCCGCCTAAATACACGTTGCATAGCGGTATTCTAACTTTGAGAGCTATACCTGCATTCGCAGAGGTCTTCTTGTAGCGGATCTCCTTCTGGCTGCAACCGCAGTGGAAGTACTCGACGTCCTCCACGTTGTAGCCGTGAGACATCTAGAAGTCACATTATATGCACGCTGATAATTGCCGTACATACTCCGATGCACTCGCCATGGAACCATTTGTCGCACTTCTTGCAGGCGATCATGGCCGCACCGGTGTCCGGTCCGTGGCTAGCAGTGCAATGCAGTGTCGACAGCAGCCGCTTTGCTCGCTCCCGAACGCTTCGGCATCTTTGATAGTTTCGCTAAACCGTAGAACATATGCCAGAATGTTTACGGGTATTTGGCGTCTACAGGGCACGAGTCGACGAAGTTTCAGTTTTTCGCAATTCTTGGCTACGCTCGCATTAAAACGAACGTGTAGAATAAATGAAGTCGAAACGGTCCAAGGAGGAAAGAAGACATAGACGACACGGCTCAAAATGTTTGTGCCGACTGATGTGTAAGAACGCATACCAGCGGATCGTTTTTTGCGTGCCCTGCGCGCTAACCAACTTGCGGGGCGGAGACGCCTGGTAGCGCTTGCTAGCAGTGCTCGTGGCAGCGTCTGCTGAAAGGGGCAAACGGTTTGTTGTGGCAAATCGGTAACGGTCGGTGCCAAGAGAACTGAGTCACGCGGTCCAATGAGATGGAGGCTTTTTTCGCAGATTTTCTTGCGATACGTTTCGCAATACGCACTGAAACGTGCACAAGGGGTTTGAAAATGATTGCTCCTTCTCTAACTGCATCACGTGCAGCACACGCATCGTAGTTCTATCATAAATTAGACATTCTTCCGAATCTACAAATAGCAGAGCACGCTATTTCCTGTATGCACATCTCTGCCATTTGCTGTGTTTACCGTGAAATGACCAGGAACAGGCGAAAAATAACATGCCTCTACGACTGCCTTCATTTTCTTGTTTTTCTGAAGCACTCTGCGCAAAAGTATTGTTCGCGCATATTACTGTCCACAACTTAGACGTACGTATCTTCGACGATCCGTCGCACGATGCAAGCCTCAACGAAAAGCGCTAGTGAGACGCCCGACAACAATTCTGCGCCTTCCATTGACCAGAGGCACGCGATCCGGAGGGAGCAGAATGAGAGGTCCGAGCTGGACATGGATGCCAATGTGAGTAGGTAGTCACTAATGGGCCATGCACAAGTGGCCGTGCATTGCATAAAGACATGCATAATGCAGATTCCGCAACAGGCGGTCGGACACCTAGACCTTCTCTAAATATGATTTTTAGACGCAGGCGGACGTGCCCAAGGACGAGATCATCGCCACGGCCGTTCGCACGCGCAATGACGGCACCAAGCAGATCTACCTCAAGGTGCGCGCGCCGCACGGCGCCGTGAAGGTGGTGAAGTCTCAGGACTTCAAGGACCGCGAAGGCCTCTGCTTGTACTGGGAGAAGCACCTGAAGACCGAAGGCGAGAAGTTCAACATCGACTCGGAGGCCGAGTGAACCACGACGGATGCACCGGCGAAGTGATCTATGTGCCTCATCGTTTTATTGTTTAGCTTCAGGGTTTCCCTTGTTTTCCTTCAACTTCTTTCCGGCCGATCGTTGATCATTGTACTTCCGTGCGAGGATTTCAAGATGATCCGAGTGCCGTAGTAAACGAATCGCTAGTCAGTCTCTTGCGGTGGAAGAACTCGCACATTAGGTGCGTTTAGGTTAGATAGGCGCACTTCCTGAAACGCAAGCTAATGCGGAAAACAGAAACAGGATTATGCCACTTCACTGCTTAAAGGGGATGCAGAGACAAGTACCCTGAATCAGTTAGTAGCCCGTAATGCGCTAGTGCCCTTTAATTCAGTAAGCGTCAACGTCTTTACACTAACGCATGCGTTCGCTGTTGGATTCTAATGTGAGTGCTCGATGACTGCATTAAAATTATTCAATGCTAGTACCTGACAACTGGGCCCTCGTCCCCCCTTTAGCGACTGATGTGGTTGACCGGACATCCTCCCTCTCGGGGCCGCGATGCGTTCGGATTTTCTCGACGCTCCCAGACTGTGTATTAACCCAGGAAATTGCAATGACGTTTTACTTGTTCACGACATTTTGTACAAACAGAATAACGGGACCGGTATATGTATAGGCAGTCTAAGGGAGCACACCGTAAAGCTGCTGCTTCTGGGGCTATCGAGTCTCAATGTGACAAAATAATTATAAGTTCGAAGTTTCTGCATAGCGACGTTTTCCTAAGTGAGCGATGCACGAAACCGGTCTACTATCTTCTTGCAGTAGCGGCAGCCCGTTTTCGCTGGGGCACTCTAATGGATGTCCTCAGTCGGTTGAGCTCCTCAGAGAAGATCTCGCCGCTCTGGAGAGCATTTACGAGCCGCTCGAAGTCCTTGCCGCCTCCAGGATCAAGACCTTTCCGTCGACCACCTAAGTCGAAATGATTGGAACTCTAAGCGAACGTTAATGTCACCAATACCTTTCTTGGCAAATATAGACCTAGCGAGAGTCTGACGCTTCACTCGCTCGACTTCCTCGCGCTGCTCCCAAATGGTCTGATAGCACTCGGCGAATTGGTTGAGGAACTGTGCAAAGATCCCAAAGAACTCGTCGGGCGGACAGCTGCGGGGCTCTTCTGCGAAGAACTTGGAACACTCCTCGAACTTTCGCTGCATCTCCTGGTTGAGCTGCTCGAGCTCAGCGTACTGCTTTCGTGCGGACTCCAGGAACGAAGAGACCACGGATACGAACTTGTCACCCTTCTGCTTCGGCACCGTTGTCTTTGACGGAGATGCGCCGTCGGATGTCGGCTCATCCGGGGGTGGGGAGAATGAGTCTTCGAGGTCGGGCCTTTCCGCGGCTGACTGCTTGCGGTGGACCATCAATTCGTTCGCCATGGTCCGCAGGGCTTCCTGTGCATTCCGCATTTCCACGTCCATTTCCGACCGGCTAAACGATTGGGCATGTATCATGTAAACCTCGTGTAAAGTCAGGTGTTGCATCTGCTTACTTGTATCGTGCTGCTTCGTAGACACTGTTAAGTTCCCTCTTTAGCCGAAGCAGATCAGGAAACTTGGCCTCGACGATCTCAACAATGTGATGGAGGAGATTGCGATCAGTCGCTATTGCCGACTTAACTCCATGCACGGAAGAGATGGAATGGATCTTGATGCCTATAATTAGAACGTAGAGATTAGCTAGCATGATATTCTGGTTGTCCACCTTGTGCGTTCCCGATCCGCTTTCCGTGATTAAGGTAATTTCCAACCGCCAGGATGACTGTCAGGAGTTGCTTCAGCCGCTTGTTGCTTGGCAGGACGGTCGAGGCACGAATGACGGCTGTAAGGAACAGTGGCGCTCTCTTCCTCCGTGCCATCGAATTAGTGTGTACTTACCATTTAAATGCGGCTTTAGTTCGTCTATTCTTTCCTGGAATGTGCGAATGACGTGGAGGCACTTAAGGCGTTGCTCGAATCGAGGGATCTGCCCCATTTCGAACAAGAACCGGTCAGCAAGCGCGAGAACGGCAGGTGTCTTGTGCTTGCAAACGGTGTCCTGTAGCATCGACAGCTCATCCTTCGTCGGAATGAATTTGAGCATCTGTAACGTAACGGTCATGGGCAGTGGTATCCTTCCCAGTCACGTACCTGCTCGAGCATATCCTTCGGCAGCTTCCCCTTCTCATCCATGCTCAACAGCGAGTTGCGAATCTCTCGGTGCGTCAGCTTCAGTTTCGATAACATGATTGTGCAATTCTGCGATCGTCGACTGTCAATGACGGAGATTGAGGTTTCCGTTCGTAGCCGCCTTTGCAGCGTGTTCATCGCACTGTCAGCATCGTCTGCTGAGCCCTTACCGGAGGCAAAGCTAATTGCGAGATCTTGCAAGTCGATCTAAATATGCGTAGCGCTTTACAGCGAACTTGATTTTTGATTGTCTCAGCACAACGCATTCAGCTATGCTCCCGTCCTTACCTGAGAATACATTTTCTCATCCTCGGCGTTCTCCCAAATCGTGTTTGGAATTTTGATGGGCGGCAATGGAGTCCAGTTCAGCGTTCTCAACGTGCACGATGGTTTTGGAACTTTCTTTGCTGGAGCCGCTGGATTCTTCATCGGTCCTCCGAGTGCTCTCAGCTGACCAGCGGAGGGAGGTGGAGGTGGCGGTGCCGACGACGGCGGTCGAATTGGCGGTAGTGTGGAGGAATTCGTGGAGGATATCGTTGGCGTGGGTGAATGACATGGATCCGAAGGGTTGCTACTCAGGTCGGATATTCTGCAAAATGAAGCGGACATTGAGCATACGTGATGCACAGTGGGCGTACCGTGAGAACGAGGATATGGATAAGCCGTCCTGGAGGTCGCTGAGGCGATTCTCTAGCTCTACCACTCTCTTGCGTTCGCTCTCAAGCTCATGTGTCGCATTCGCCAACTGCCTCTCGAGTTGTTCGTACTCGTGCTGCGTTCGTAACCTAATAGCAAAAGATTTAATAATAGTGTAAAGTCGGTATCATACCTCGAAATGAGCTCGTCCATATCCAAGCTGAGTGGCTGAGCGAACTGGGTGTCCGCTTCGGCAAGGTTGCCCATCGCGGTTTGTAGGCTGAGCTGTTGTAGGATGAGGTCGAAAAGGCGCCATAGGGGCAGGTGTCGTTCGTCACCGGGTATGAGCAGAAGATGCTGAAGGAGCGAGATCAAATGTGGTAGTGCGACTGAGTTGTCCAGCTTGCGGCTGAGCGCTTCCGCCATTCCCGATGGGCTTTCAAAGTCGACAGGTGACGAGGAGCCGGAATCGACGCTACTGAAAGGATCATACCGTTCTGTATGCTGCTACCTATGCTAGTGACTAAGCGTACCTTGCTAATTCCTGCTCATCCTCCTGTCGCATCATCTCGAACAAGTCGAAGTGGTCCTCCAGCGTCGAGCCGTGAGCATTCCTCAGGCGATCGATGACCTCCTGGAGGCCGAGCATCAGGAACTCATAACGGAGGTGTAGGCGAAACTCCAGTGACTGCTGAAATGAACGCCGTTAGCGAGCCTTTCTACAGTCAAAGGCTCCTCTAACCAAAAAGTTTGGCCTACATCGAATACCCAATTCTAGCGACTTTTGCGGTCAAGACCAAGTGGCTCGCATTGCGAGTTATGCCCACAGCTCATGCATGTGATTCAAGCGGCGGCGGGTCCGCCAAGCAATTAACCGTTCCAATCGAGGACGAACGGCCAGTGGTCATTACGGAAGAACATGTCCCGCGTCCCATATCAGACGCGTTTAATCCGCTGCGAAAACATGTTCCGCCGATGGGCAGTTAAGCCGCAAGAACATCTTACGTGTGGGAAAGGAATATGGCGGCCAGTTAGGGGGCGTAAGAACGGTGGACCGGTGTTGGGCAATGCCGGCCACTCTTCAAGTAGTGACCTAGCCGCCTCAAGTAGACTACTCGATTAAACTTTTAAGACGTCACGCATGTGAGTTAGTCTTATTGTACGCGAAAATTCTGTAAGACTACTTGGCACTAAGGTAGCGCGCTTCCATAATTATCGCTCTACGCAAAGGCGGTTTCCGTCAGCATACCTAAGCACATAAAGGCTTA
The DNA here is from genome assembly GCA_020875895.1 of Aphelenchus avenae. Lineage (NCBI taxonomy): Eukaryota > Metazoa > Nematoda > Chromadorea > Rhabditida > Aphelenchidae > Aphelenchus > Aphelenchus avenae. The sequence continues at coordinate 537,537 of JNEY01000002.1, forward strand.
AGGGTCTGAAGGAAACAGACAAGGTAAATTAGCATAAGCAGCCGGTTGCGCAGCATTGTCGTCCATGGCGCGCAAAAATTGCAGCATGGGGCGCGTCATCGTCACACAAAATTGCAAGCACATGAACGATTCCGCAACGCTTTGACCAACTGCCACTGTCCAAATTGAAAAAGGTGATGAGCCTTAGCAATGCAAAATGTTTGACTTCAGGCAACGCAAGACTAACTACACAGATTCCGTGGGCGTCGTTCTTTCATTCGCCTTTCTACCGGCGACTGGACGCATTACCCACAAAGGAAGACAGTTTATTGGACGGAAACGACCCGTGGAAAATGGGGCCGAAAGTGACACTCAAAGGGTCAGTACCGCGCAATAAAATCAAGAACCCCATCGGCGGGCGACGTTCGGCCACTTTGAGAATGTGGTGAACGCCATAATGCTGCGGTAGAAGGATGGGGTAGTTCATTGTCCTAGATTAAATTTCCTTTCGTCTGACGCTAACTCAACGAAAATGTACTAGGCAACTCGTTAAGACTTAAATTTAAGGACTTGAACGAAATCGAAACGCAGCGTTAGGTGGTGGTATAAATTGGATCAGGGCATGTGCGCGGGCACCTAACCTGCGGAAAAATAGTCTGCCACCGAGTAATGAGAGATCCATTGCAACAAAATATCGCTTATTGCGAGACATCAGAATGCGATTTTATTGGCTCTCCTAGAGCTTATCGCTGGGTAGCCACAATTCTCGGAAGGCCTTGCTGAGTGAACTGGTCGTTTCAAAATTCCCTCCGAGTGATTCATGCCGCACTTGCGAAATCCCCGGTCTACCTCCACCGGTAAGTGAAAACACGGCTGACCGACTGGCCGGGGGACTTACCTCTGCGGGTCCGCTTTTGAGAAGCGCGTTGACCAGCGACATTAGCGCGATTCGCATGCGCTCGGTGTCGCGTGGCGAGCCCTGTTCGCGGTGCAACTCGTCGACGATCCTCTGGAAGCGTGTCCGCTCGCCGAGGATGCCCGTCACGTCGGATAGCGCTTTGAGTACCGCGCGATGGCCGCCCTCTGGCACGAGACACAGTCCGGACAGGATCTCCAGGCACAGCACCTGCAAATGAGACGCGTGAGTGTGGCGTAAAGAAAGGTGATTATTTGCTCGATGATGAGCAGGTACCACTTTATGAGATTCATTTAGGGTCGCAAAGACTGTGGTACAGGACCGATTCGCTCACGGTGTGCCCTAGCCGGAAAACAACAACGTACGGTCAACAACAAACGTTGTTTACGGGGCAGAATGCATTAGATGTGTTGGGTGGGCATACTTCGTCGGAATACTGGAAGGAAATCCTAATCATGCAGGAAATGCCCTGCGTTGATCACATCCTGTACGGGTTGATCAGTACGGGTACGAAATGGGTAAGATGGACTGCATGGGTCATTCACCCCGAAGAGCAAGAAGAAAACATGTATCTTACAGAGAGCGGCGCCTCTCAAAACAAATGGCTCCTGTTTGAGATGATTCGGCCAGAAGGGTACATCGTCAAATGGTCATTGCATAATGAGGCACAAATCAAAGAGCGCAAAAGGAGAGAGGGAAGGTTTTAAAAGTTAATTCTACTGGAGCTTCTATCGGGAACAAAGCACAAAGTAATTTGCCCACATAATGGCAGTAACGTCCTGTGGCTTGTTACTGGCATACGCATACGTATGGTCTCGGTCTGTGCGCAGCGAGTGACCGCTTCTCAGCTCACTGGTATCCGTGGAATGCGTGTGGCTTAGTCGTCGCCACCAAGAGCAATTCGCGCTCTCGAGCGATAATCGAGAGCCGCGTTGGACCTCGCTGTTACCGAACCGAGCGGACGAGTCACTAATGACTGACATTGCGGCGGGATTAGCGATGGTGCTACAGGATGTTACCCCGACGAGATCCGCTCACGCAAGCAGCGATCGTTCCCTTCAGCGCCCTCCTCCTTAACCCTGCGTATGATGGACGAGACGGGAAGGACAAGCAGCGGGAGTCCGGCGGTCATTCCTCACCGCGCAGTCGAGCCGTCGAAAAACAAACGAATGACGTGAACTAATGGATGTCGGGTTTAAAACAGTTGCAACATGGGGCTGACAAACGATTCGTCATTGTACGAGACAAGAACAGGCAATGCCATCCGTTATGGTAAGAATGGACGCAATGGGGTAGACGGTTTCGACCTATTGCTTCAATGCAGACGTTAGAAGCTTTAGTCAGCTAAGGGTTAGTCGGTTCCATACGCATTAAACCTTTCGGCTTCTTGAGAAATGAAAAAACGTTTTGGAACGTCCGTGTGATTGATAGCTGAGTCCCTTTTACGAAGTTCAGCTGACAGTGTCAAGCGAGATAAATAAGCTTAGCTTCCGTTACACTACCACACGGGCCTCGGAAGCAAGGCAATGAGTTTGATGATCAAATTTCAGGGCGTTCACCGTTCTTCGTGTCTCGTATCGAGCATGCGAACGGTTGACGTCAACCGGCCTTGATAAGGTGGAATGCGGATGGGAAGCTTGCACGCTAATGATTGCAAATAAATAATCCGTTTGACCCGCTCGCTTAGCACAACAAACACGGGGTGGCGCATCATCGTCGGCGACAGCGGCGTTGATAAGGACAACTTGCAACGCGAGCCGCCGTCATAAAATTTAGGTTCGGCACACGTACATGTAACAAGTATTGGCAAGCTGATGCTTCGGAGATGAGATGAATAGCCTTCCAAAAATAGCTTGGGGAAGAGCGAGTATGTCTTTGACCGTGCCGTTGTGACTCAACGAGTAAAGACTGTGTGCACTTCAAAGGGTGCTCACGGAAANGCGATTCGCATGCGCTCGGTGTCGCGTGGCGAGCCCTGTTCGCGGTGCAACTCGTCGACGATCCTCTGGAAGCGTGTCCGCTCGCCGAGGATGCCCGTCACGTCGGATAGCGCTTTCAGCACCGCGCGATGGCCGCCCTCTGGCACGAGACACAGTCCGGACAGGATCTCCAGGCACAGCACCTGCAAATGAGACGCGTGAGTGTGGCGCAAAGAAAGGTGATTATTTGCTCGGTGATGAGCAGGTACCACTTTATGAGATTCGTTTGGGTCGCAAAGACTGCGGTACAAATGACTGATTCACTCGCAGTGTGCCCTAGCCGGAAAACAACAACGTACGGTCAACAACAAACGTTGTTTACGGGGCAGAATGCATTAGATGTGTTGGGTGGGCATACTTCGTCGGAATACTGGAAGGAAATCCTAGTCATGCAGGAAATGTCCTGCGTTGATCCCATCCGGCATATACGTCGTTGATCAGTATGGGTACGGAATGGGCAAGATGACCCGCATGGGTCATTCACCCCGAAGAGCAAGAAGAAAACATGTATCTTACAGAGAGCGGCGCCTCTCAAAACAAATGGCTCCTGTTTGAGATGATTCCGCCATATGGGTACATCGTCAAATGGTCATTGCATAATGAGGCACAAATCAAAGAGCGCAAAAGGAGAGAGGGAAGGTTTTAAAAGCCAATCATTTCTACTGCAGCTTCTATCAGGAACGAAGCACAAAGTAATTTGCCCACGTAATAGCAGTAACGTCCTGTGGCTTGTTACTGGCATACGCATACGTATGGTCTCGGTCTGTGTGCAGCGAGTGACCGCTTCTCAGCTCACTGGTATCCGTGGAATGCGTGTGGCTTAGTGGTCGCCAACAAGAGCAATTCGCGCTCTTGAGCGATAATCGAGAGCCGCGTTGGACCTCGTTGTTACCGAACCGAGCGGACGAGTCACTAATGACTGACATTGCGGCGGGATTAGCGATGGTGCTACAGGCTGTTACCCCGACGAGATCCGCTCACGCAAGCAGCGATCGTTCCCTTCAGCGCCCTCCTCCTTAACCCCGCGTATGATGGACGAGACGGGAAGGACAAGCAGCGGGAGTCCGGCGGTCATTCCTCACCGCGCAGTCGAGCCGTCGAAAAACAAACGAATGACGTGAACTAATGGATGTCGGGTTTAAAACAGTTGCAACATGGGGCTGACAAGCGGTTAATCAATGAACGAGAAAAGAACAGACAATGGCATGGCATCCATTGCTAATACCGAACTCAGCAGGCGTAGACGGTTTCAACCTAGTGCTTCGGTCGGATGCAGATGTTAGAAGCCGATTTTAGTCAGTTAAGGTTTAGCGGATTCCATACGCGTCCTCCTCTCGGCTTCTCGAAAAATGAAAGATGTGTTGGCAAGAGGTCCGTGTGATGAATAACAGAGTTCCTACAAAGTTCAGCGAACAGCGTAAGCGAGATAAGTAAGTTAAGCTTCCGTCAGGCTACTACAGGAGCATCGGAAGCAAGGCAATGAGCTTGATGATCAGATTTCAGGGCGTTCACCGTTCTTCGTGTCTCGTGTGGAGCATGCGAACGGTTGACGTCAACCGGCCTTGATAAGGTGGAATGCGGATGGGAAGCTTGCACGCTAATGATTGCAAATAAATAATCCGTTTGACCCGCTCGCTTAGCACAACAAACACGGGGTGGCGCATCATCCTCAGACAGCGGCGATGATAAGGACAACTTGCAACGCGAGCCGCCGTCATAAAATTTAGGTTCGGCACACGTAAATGTAACAAGGGTTGGCAAGCTGATGTTTGGGAGATGAGATGAATGGCCTTCCAAAAATAGCTTGGGCGAAGAGCGAGTTTGTCTTTGACCGCGCCATTGTGATTCAAAGCGTAAAAGACTGTGAGCACTTCAAAGGGTGATTACGGACATTTTGGAAAGTTCGGATAAAGAAAGTCAGTAGCTACCTTTTTCCGTGAACCGACCTTGCAGCGCGAGCTGTGCACGTCCAGCGAACCGGCGATTGCTAGTAGGGTGTCTGCGGATTCGAGCACGTATGCACGGCCAATCTGAAATGATAGCGTAGTGCATACTAAATAATGCTATTTGCGGGTTAGGCAAAACATAAAATGATCTATAAAACGTGAGAAAGAATTCCCGGAATGCATGGATGATTTCATCGGTTTTTGCAGTTCACTCAAACCTCTAGATGTTCCAGGATTGTGTTATAGGCTATCGTAGGACGAAAACTCAAAGGCTATACTGCTTTACCTAGGCAAGGATAGGGGAACGTCCACAGTATTTGCACAATCACTACTTGAAGCAACGCGGTCACTTGCGCGCACGAAGCGTTATCCCACAAATGGACATTTACGATGGTCATTCGAAGCCATCCTGCGCTCGCCATAAACGGCGCTCGGACATGCAATTCCGCGTTCCCGAAGGTGGTGCAGCAACGGTCTAGCCGGACCTCCATCCGGGAAACCGCAAACATAAAACCCACAGTCACTCACACCCACCGTGCCAAATTGCACCTCGGAAACGCGGGCTATGCGCTAAGGGCTTGTAAACATAATCCGCTACGGGGTGCCAATTAGACCGAGCAGATAGAGTTACAAGCTTTTATGGCCTATGCAAGGGTTGCGTAAGAGGCGCGAACGTACCGAGCAATTCAGAAGAGCCTTGAAACAGCAGAGAAGTGGCACGGAGAAACAGTCGTTGCCTCGCTCGTTCGCCTGGTTCAGCAACTCCGTCAGAAGTCCCACGCCGTCAGCGTCGACGAACTTTTGAACATAGCTAAGTGCATACCGTCATTTTTCGTACGATAGGCCTTCGGTCCGTACCTGAAGCTTTCGGTGCGTAGCGAAATAGCCAGCGCTTCGATGCGCTGAATGGCGAGTGGAAGCGCGTAGTGGTCGGGAAACGATCGCACGTATCCTTCAAGCAAGCGGACCCATCCTTCACAAGTGCCGCTCTGTTGTGCTTTGTCCTAAATATATGCGGTCGTTCGTCACGTTAGCCATGGGCTATGGGCAGGTGGAACGGAGGTTCGGTTAATTCTGAGCTTTGGCGAAGCGACAAAAGAATACGTTATTTGTGCGCAACTGTTTTAGCTAACTTTGGAACACCAGTAGAAACCGAGACTGGTACCCTACCTATACAAAAACGTTGCTTAATTTCTAAGATTGGTATAGGACTACACGTTATGCGCATGCCTTCAGCTGGTATAATTGCCCTCCAGGAACGCAGGTGTGAGAAATCCCGTTCGAAGACGGATGGAGAACGGAAGAGACGAACGCGCGTTCGGATGTACGTCCTGCGGAATGAAGGTCAAGTGGCCGCAACCCGTAAATTATGCGCGCGTCGCCTTGCAAGGCGACAACAATAAGATGGGCCGTTTTGTAAAAAAATCTGTCCGAATTATGGAGGACAATGAAGATAGCGGGACATCAATGTCAATCGGGCAATTAGTTTCTGGACAGTAGCAGGCGGTGTGATGAGGACGTAATGTCGCGTACCGTTCGAATGCTTTGTTCGACGATCATGAGCCATTTCTTCTCAGCGGGTTGATCGTTCAGTTGGCGCTGCTTTTCCGGGCTTAAGTCAAGCTCTTCCTGAAATAAAATGATCTGATATGAAAGCCCTCGTCGAAGCATTGTCTTTGAGAAAATAGGCAAAGTTCTTACCAGTAACTTCCGGAAGGCAGCCTCCAGCTGGGACTTCTCAGGCATGCTGTCCGGATGGAGCTTCATGAGTCCTGCTTGCTTGAAGCGCGACGCATACGCCTCAGCGTCCGACAGCGCTCTGGTCACCGTCACTGTGGGCTTTCGATCCGGAGGCTTTTTGTCCGGCGCCAGTTTGTTGAAGCAGCTCCACGCGCGGTCCACGACGGCCTCCAGCATTGTTGTCCTAAACACGGTGGATAATAAAACCGCGAATGTCATTGAGCCAATGTGGTGCTACAGTCGGAAACGCGTGGACGCTGCACGCATGGGCGAAGCGATAGGAGTTTTGTTCAATGCCGCGGCGTTTCTTAAATGCTGGGATAATTACAGGCAGGAACTGAGAGTCGTCAAGGGAAGGGACAAATGGTTCAACGCCAACGCTAAGCCCAGATCGCAACATACGAAGTCGTAAAACTTGCCCAAGGTCAACAACTAAAAGTAAATATCCACTGGAATAAATCGTTTAATCCCAAGCTACAGTCGTACGTCGAAGTCTCGAAAGATGCAACGATCGGTGAGCTTTTGCGTTTTTTCTTCTGAAATGCATACTGACTCCTCGTAGACTCCTACTCATACTAAACCGTAGACTCCCCGAACGGAATGACATTATGTCAGTCCGTAGGTTGAATAGTTACTAACCAAGAAAGACCGTCGAAGCGCAGCAAGGAGCTGATACGGAGAGTTTAGAACAAAAGCAAGAATGATGCGAGTACAAGTAGCTGTGTCATGATCGGAAGTAGAGCTAGTTATGCTCGACGGGACATGACACATCATTGTTCACATGAGGATACTTGAAGCGGAACCGTAGAAGGGTAGCGGTAAGTTTTTTGGAGCGCGGAGGATGACTTCCGCAATGCTTAAGGTTGGATCGGTTCCAAGTGCTGGAGGCGAATAATGACCCGTCTCCTCGTCGCTCCGGAAGAAGGTGGCTTTTGGACGGAAGACCTACGTGGCTGCGTCAGTGAGGGGATCATTTCACCCCTCGCCTCTCCGCCTGAGGACAAGTTTGACTACAGTCGCCACCCGCGGCGTGCAGACCGAAGAATGGGAAATGGAACCGAGTGTCTTTCAGACGGACTGGGATTCGTGGACGGAGGGAAGAAGCCAACGACGATCAAGTCACGGAAGGCAAAAAAAGCGCCAAGTTGAGGCGAGCCATAAGCACTTAGCGTCGCGCGCTTTTCCCCCGGCAGCGGAAACAATTCGGATCGGCCATGCTTCCGCAGGCAAGCCCTCACTTACACAAGAGGATGTTCTCATCGCCGGCGCTAAATAGTCAAGAGGCCGGACGCGCGAACGCCCGAAAAGCGCGTCTTATGCAATTCGCAGCTGCATTTAGAGCGAATAACAAGAAGTTGATGTTGAAGGACCAGAATAGCCTCCGTTCCACTCCTCTAATAGGTAGTTCCCGTTTATTTGCGATCCGGAACAGTCGCCTTACGGATTCTTTTGTTGCGAAGCCGCACACTCAAGGCACTCATTCATCCGGCACACGTCACTGGTCATCGAGCCCTCGGTAGTCAGTGATTCTTCTGAATAGACGGACGCTGAGAGGTCACGAAAGTTCAAAGACAAGTTGTTTTTGTTCAAAAGATTGATATTAGATGTCGGAACACTGAATGGCTAGGGGACTACACTTTTTTAAATGGAAACTTAGCCTATCGGTAAGGAATAAAGTAAGACCCATCGCCCACAGAAGGACAAGCAGCGTCGACATGTGACTCTTCGTTTCTTCGACAGCACGAGCTGTCCCAGCAGGCACGAGAAGCCGTCAGCAATACAACAATACTATTCCAGTTAAAGTATGCAAAGCCAGGGTTGCGAACAACTTGCGACATGAAACATTGCTACTGACTGGTATCCAGCCTTGCAACATTTGATCGCGTTCTTAAATGGGGCGCTGCTGGCGGTAATCGGCGCCCAGTGACCCAGTCCAGTCGCCGCAGGAAACAATTTGCGCTTTGCAAATGCAAATGCGACCCAGAACAACGCCATTCACAGAAGAAAAACAAGCGTGTCGCGAGCTTAATTAGGAAATCGGGAGCAACCCCGAGGCGGAGGTCGGACGGCCTTCGAGGGGTCACTCAATCGGTCCTCACTCAACTTGAGCATTGTCGCGTGCGCATCGAGCGCGGATGACAATCGAATTGTGAGTGTGAACGGTCGACCTGGAAGGGATGCTGCTGCATAGGCGTCGTAGAAAGTTCGCATGTTGCTCTTCCTCGGGGCACAGCCAGGACCGCGCAGCGCACTGGCAAAGGACCCACAGGTGGAGCGCGGCCAAGTGTTCCTGTAGCGGGCGCCAGGTGGAACTGTTTGTTTTTTATGCACGGATGTCGCAATGAAAATTTCCGCGAGCGCATAATCGAAGCCTGGCCTGCCGGCGGGTGGATACTCGTGCTTGCGGCCCACAAAGGTCGCAAATGGAACGGCTGAGTAACCTAGAGTCGCGGACCGGTTGCATGCATAGAGACGAGAGTTATGAGTATCCGAGCCCGCAAAGCATGGGAACTTGGAGTGACTCAAGCACCGGGCGCTTGGGACTGCATCTTCCATTTGCAAATAGGTAGAGGCACCGGGAGCGCCCATACAGAGGCATACAGACCCACGTGTACGTGTCTTTACATCGTATCAATTACGCACAACCACATTGCGAAATATAATATTGAGAGTTCAACTACCTGTCCCCACTACAGTGACGCTATTTTTAGGGAAATAAGGGTAGAGACAGAATGAATGGGCATAGACATTGTGCCGGAGCGACCGACCGCTAAGGCACATATCATCGCCAACGGAAAGGGAGAGACCTGATACGGCTCAATTTCGTTAAAGATCCGTGCGCGGGTCAAAAGACAACTGTGAGAAACGCAGTGCATTCTGCGGCAACAGGCATCCCTCAGCAGTGCACACCAATAATTACGGCTTACGTCGAGATCTGGGCGGAAAGTCAAGGCCACAGTGCAGGCACACACGACGCGATATCCGCTCTGTGCAACGAGCCTTCCCTCCACCCGTCGACACCACCATCACTGACCAGCAAAGGACAAGTGCCGATCCGCGTGGATGAGGACCGATGGCGGCGGTGGGCGAAAGCCGCAAAACACACGCATTAATCACTCCTCGCGCGGACACCCTGGGATCTCACGGGCAGAGGACATGTCGCGAGACGCGCCGGTGGGCGATGTTCGACGACGAGAGACGTGTCGTGATGTAAGCGATCGCAGGACCTCCTGGGGACGCGGTAATTAAGGTCGATTAGCGGCCGGTCGCCGGTCATTCCGGAGGAGCGTTACGCGTTCAGGATAAGAAATGAGCGGCAATGTCCGGAGAGGTGATTTGATTGCTCGGAAGTGCCGCTATTCATTTACGTACGCGCATTAAACCCGGCGAAGTTCAATGGCGACGGGGATCACCCGCCACGGCCGGGAGGAAGTGGTCACTAGCGGCGGCGTCGACCGCGAACAATGCCGGGACCGACAATGGGCTCAGTGGGCATAGGCGGAACAAATTACGCGCGATGCGCAACGTGGAAACAAAAAGCGCCATGATTGGAATGCGTGCAGGATTCGTCCCCATTGCGTTACATAATAATAACGCTCCGCGCCCATCGGATTTGAATGGACGCTTGCATGCAAAGCGGATAAGTTTCCGCATGTCAAACGCGATTAATGCGATCTTTTTTGCGCGACGATCGTTTGAGGGAAGGGTAGTCGAACGTAGGCGCAGGAAAACGTCCCGAATCCCGGAAGCCATTTAGCGAGATTTCCGGCATGCGCTTGGAGAGGCGTGGAAATTGAACGGAGGGCGATGGTAGAAACTCGGCATTTAAAAACTACCGCAAGGTTAATGGCACGATCTAAGGTGACGAAGGACTTGCAGAAGGGATCACAAAAGGATAGTACAGTGGGCGGGCCCCAATGGTGAAATGACCTTCAGACACTCATCACAAGAAGCTGCGGTCCGCTTGAAACTCTTGTCCTGTTTATGAGAGCACGTGAAACATGAGCAACCCTGATTTCTAACTTCACGTTGCGCACAACGCACTAATAGAGCTACGCCGACAACACCGCGAAAAAAACGTTGGTACAACTGCGCCTGCTGCTGCAAAGCGGAATAAAACGAAAATGGCGTGAAGAGGTTGATGTTGCGGAACGGATAAACGCCGGCGGCCCTTCATGTAGGCCCCTGTTTTCCGCTCACTGTGTGAGGGACGGAAGCCACTGACTGGGATCAGGAATCCCACAGTGCGCGTCCTGCAGCACTCCATTGACTTTCAAGCCGCTTAGGCGGGAGGAAAAACCGCGGATTGACATAATTCCCTCTGATACCCTGCGGCCACAATGGCTTGCCTTATGGTGACCGTGTGAGGGAGAATCCTCCTTCGTTTGGGACCTGTTTCGCAAGGCTAACTCGCAGTTAACTAAGTGGAACGCGACTGTCCAGGGTGTACGCATGATAGATACAGTTGCCTTTGTCCTGGCCTTAACTCTGAAAAAATATTCAGCCAGGGTACTTGCCGCAGCTAGCCCAGTGTGACACCGACACCGACTGCCATTATGAGCACCACGATAAAGGATTCCGAGAATGGTTTAGCCGGGTCGTAGAAGGCGGATTCACGCACCAACGCCTGCTCAAGAGCCCGATTAATGCCACATCGGGCCTTTTCCTCGCCTTAAGTGCCACCGAGACAAAAGGACCGATCGTGAGAAGAGCGATCTTGGAACCGGCCGAATAGGTCACGGATGAGCACCCGCTTAGCGATGGGGATGGCCGCTGATGCTAAGTGCGCGGCATGAAAGAGGCTCGTAAATGGCACCGACGTGAAGGGTACCTCCCGCACGAAGTTCAGTGACTCTCAGTGCAAGCACCGCTTAGAGCATATCTGTCAAAAGTCTACCCTACAGGAACACCTATCATAAACGAATTTGGAGCGTAATGATCAAGCGCATGGCAACGAGAAGCGGCATTAGTCCTAAGCGTTAGTCAACTTCTCGCCCCGAAGAGGCAAAAGTCTTCGGGATCGTCTTTTGTGAGTAAGCACTTCCGCCGAGTCACAGAGGAGGCATTTGCAAGAGGAATTCTGCGGAAGTTTTGCAAATCAATGTAAGCGAACGGGGAGTGCGTTCAGCCAGCTCTAAGGGTTTAGAAACTTAGGGCGGAGAAGGAAGAAATAAGCTAAAGCAAACAGCGATCGGGGCTCTATGGTTATTCTAATGAGTCTCACCGCTAATACCAGCACGACCTCGGATGGTAGCGATTCCAATTTCGGGCGCAGGTTGACGATTGGAATCCGTATCCCAAGGCAGCCGCCATTCATCCTCACACCAGGAGGGCAATAACAGTGGGATAACACTTTGAGAGTTACGACGCCGTATCGAATGGACAAATGGCAATCCGATTACGCTAAGGCGCAGCAGGGGATGTTTCTCACCGTCGCCACCGTTTTTGCGTCACTCTGTGGGCGCTCAAAGATCTTGAGACAAATGGCCGCTACGCTTAACAAGTACAGGGCAGTATCCAGACCCCGGCCACGGGAGGAGACGTGGCGGAAAGGCACTTTTTCGCCGTCAACCCTTGTTCTCTTATCGTTCATCTTTCCACGGTAGGGGTAGGGTATCTTACTCTCATAAGCCTGGCCTCGCGCATGATCGAGCGGTAAGACTTGCACATTTCCTTAACGTACATGTACTATGAGTGCAGTTGCAATGGTTAGTATTTCCAGGATACTTAAGCGTAGGTCGCACCGCTCAGTAATGCAATGGATTTTGTTGCATGGATGACAGTCAGGCTGTAGCTTAGAGAAAAGCGAAGGGATTGCACAGGCATAAGTTGCGAGTCTATCAAGAAGCGTGTCGAGTCACGCATTCGTGCTGTACCCGTTTGTTTCACTTGCGTAAACCAAAAGCTCCGAACTTGTACGGTTAATCCTAATTAGCTTCCAGTCGGCGGGCGCAACGTTCACCGTCATGCGCGCAACGGATTGCGCCCTGGATATAAAGAGCACATGGGCAAATCATAACGGTTGAGCTACCCAGAAAGTGAATCGACAAAACGGCTTCCTGCCGATGGTCATGGGCGGTCCCTGAAGACGCAAGTATGACGGCGTTACACCCAGGACGAAGTAATCCGACATTTGTGGCGTCAGTTAAGGGCTAAAGATCGCTCGGAACACAGCAGGAACTCGATAGAACCTGTGTCAACTTTTTATCGCAACAGGTTCACATAAAAGAGTTTGAAGTTTGCGGGGAACATATGCAACAACACGCATCATTCGTATTGCCGTGTTTTCGAGGTGCTTAGTCGTCTTTTCTAGTGCTTTTCATAAAAGCGACGGAATATTCACCTAGGCAGGTTTCGTTCATCGAGGGCGTCACCTTGACAGCTTGAAGCGCATCGCATACGGCTCCTGGCTCCTGACTAAAGCAATTGCAACGATCTTCGGATTGTGATCTTTTACCTAAGCATGCAGTTGATTGCGATCACCAGCTGTAAGTGCGACGTGGCGTTGCCAGCAACACGTATGAACTTCGTCGTCATCCAATTCCAACCTCCTCCGTGGCGCATCAGGCGGTAGTATCCCGTCTGTGCTTGCCCGCTGTCGACCACTAAAACAAGGGTTGTGCTAACCCAAGGGATAACTTCGGATTTTCCATCGTAACGACATACAACTCTTGTGGGCGGTTTTGATCGTGTCGACATCCTCGGCATGGATCACCTCGTATAAAGTGCGGTCCAGGAATATCGACGCGGTAAAACCCGTAAGTGCTTCGATCCTTAAATGATGCATAAGTATGTACTCTACGCTTGCGTGAAGCAAGTTCTTACCGACTCTCGACGAAAACCATGCGCAACGCAAGCGTTGTCCGGACCATGAACGTGCATGAGCTTAGGCGGTGCTCGTTATAGGCAAAAGAGACGATCGGTTCTCCGTATCCAATAAACCTGCATTCTGCCTGGGACAGCAGTCGCCCCGTAAAGTGAATTGTCTATAAACCGTGCATATTTTCCTGCTAGTGTTGAAGCGTTCGTATTCCATACCTTGTATCCGCCTATTACGGATCCCGTAGTTCGACGACCAGGAGCGCATTGCAAGCGAAGGGTGAAAGCGATTTCTTCACCCCAGCAGTTCTTCTCGTGCTCAGAGTACGTTATGTGCTGAAGGATGCTCTGGTCAGATTCGTGCACGATTGTGTGCAGCGCCAGACCAATCAAATCAACCTAAGCGTGTCGCATCGGCCATGCAGCAGTCGGGGACTTACTTGTGCGAAGCCGAAATGAACTGCTGCCGTCTCAGATACGTACACGACAGTGCCGTGATCATTCAGGATCAAGACGAATCCATCCATTGTCTGAAGTGAGGTCATAGCAAAGTCGCTCAGCGACACTCTCTTGCGCAGGTCGAGTGCAAGCACGTCCACGACTTGCTGTTCCACACGCAGGTAGCTGAAGACGCCCTTTGTCTGATAGAGTATGTGCTGAAGCAGGAACACGGCATGCGCAATCTTGATCGCACTCGGTTTGTCGAGTTTGTCTCGGATCGGAGGAGGCAGGGGCAGAAGACTGGTGAGCTCCGCAGCAACCTGCTTCTCTTTGTCTCGACGGCTACCTGTCGAAGACGCACTGCCTGCCCGCTTACGCTTAGTTCCTCGCAACATTGCTGGTCGGGGTGCTAGGGCAGGCCAGTTCCCAGTGGAAACGATACCGATTTTGGGGCCTCGACACCGTAATATTTTCGCAATGGACAATTTGGTCTCCATCTCGAGGCAAACGCGATCTCGTCAATTATCGCTTGCTCCGCGAAACGATCAATTATGCATTCGTAATACAAATGTCTAGATCAACTACTAGCAAATTGTGCTTGTTCTCGGGAACGATTCCTACGAAAATAACGTGCAAGAGGCCCCAAAGTAGTGTCTCCGATAGAGGTACCTGACAGTATCAGACAAGATGCTGATGGTTACGGGTTGGAGGGCTTGGCGCCATTCCCATTTTCACATCTTATTTTCTCCTGGCCATGGCCTCGCATGGCCTCGCATTAACGTTATCCGCATTTAGAAGAAACTTTTTATCATGCCAGCAAATGCTGTTGAAAGCCAAACATTACACAGAGAACCTCATAAGTAATACTCATAACAATTCTTATCGAAGCCAAACTTACAAAGTCGGGTCAGAACACGAAGAAAGTAGTCGAGTACCATTTTGAAGAAAGCCAGGTACGACCAGATAGCAAACGAGCGAGCTAGCGTCTGAAGAAGCAGTTAAAGCTAGTCTCAAACTATGAGGAGGAAGATGCGCGTAAAGCAGGAAAGCCATTGGCAAGAATGTTGACGGACTAGAAGGAAGGTAGAGCTAGCGAGTGGAAAGTGATCGACGCTCGGGTAAGTATGGACAACCATTTTATGGGACACGACGTGCGGCGCACTAGAATCATCGTCGAATCTCTATGCGCGTATGAAAGCCATTCATTTGGTAACGGATGAGATAAAAAGCATTGGGCGGCTGTGCTGGAGATGACCGGAATACGCATATCTGTACAGAATGATGAGCTATGTGCTGGGGAAGTCCTAATACTCTGGTTCGATGATCGCGTGCTTAGTTCCTGGAGAACTCGGGATTGATGAAGGAGAAGCCGCGGAATTCGTCCTGCGCAATCGAGCGGACGACGGCCGGGTCTGTAGGCGTAAGCACTGGGTCTTCCTTCGTGAAGTCGGCATCAAAGTTGCTTACGTCTCGTTTGCTTTTCTGAAAGGAAGCAGTCAGTGTTAACATGGTGTTTCCGTCATACGGTTGTAGGAAGAAGTTCGTTCACTTACAATTCTTGGCTTAAACGGCGGTTTGACCTTCCGCGCTTCGAGTGCGTCCCAGTCGATCTCTCGGAAGAACGGATGCGCACGAATAGCGTCCTCACTGCCCTGCGACTGCACGCAGCCCAAGCGGCGGTTGGGGTTCTTCGTCATGAACCCTTTGAGGATGCTCACGGCTTCACGGCTCAGCCACACCGGGTAGAGCACGTCGTCGTGGAGGATCGCTTCGAAGAGGTCGTCCTCGTTGTCCGCCTCGAACGGCGGTTGACCGGCCATCATTTCATACTAAAATGTTGTATGACTGATGTTAGGAATTCTGAAAAACTGACCATCAGGACTCCGAGGGCCCACCAGTCAACCGAAACGCCATACTCGAGTTCTTGCAAAATCTGAAATCGCAACAGTTGACGTTCGGTCGCGTTCCGTATGTCGTTGGGACCAAAGATGACTTGCAAGACTGGCTAAAAACGGGTGTACAACGTTACCTCAGGAGCAATGTAATCGGGCGTTCCGCAGAATGTGGAGGTCAAATTATCGGCAGTGATTCCTTCTTTGCACATTCCGAAGTCGGCCAGCCGGCAGTGTCCGTCGCAGTCAAGCAGAATGTTGTCCAGCTTCAAGTCCCTAAATCGCTATGTGTTTACTCGGCTACGTAGTCCGTGACATACCTGTATACTACTTGGTGCCGGTGCAAGAACTGCAGAGCCAAGATAACCTCAGCTGCGTAGAATCGCGCACGAGGCTCTTCGAACTTCCTAGCACGCTGGATTTGGAACATTAGATCTCCTCCGTTGACGAACTCCAGCACGTAGAAGAGTCGATCCTAAAATGTAAGGATACGTTTATCAGTGCTGCAGAACCAGGAGTACTGGTAAGCGTTCGTTTGCGAATGTTTACAAAAACGTACCGCAGTCTGAAAGGAGCAGTAGAGGGCCGTGAGGAATGGGTGCTTTGCCGCCAGCGACAGAATACGCTTCTCGCAAAGAGTACCTAAACGCTTGCTGAATGTACTGCGTAACCTCGCCACTCACATTCAACATCGTCATCCTGTAGAATCACGTCCTTCTTCAACACTTTGATCGCGTACACTTCATCCGTACCTTTCCGTTCCGCAAGCATGACCTGAATGAAGAACTAGCTCGCACTAAACGCAAGTGATTACCTTTCCGAAAGACCCCTTTCCAAGGACCTTGACGAACGTGAAGTCCTCAATTCCGCTTCGTCCGAGTTTCTTTCCTGGCGACGACTCAGCCGACTCACTGACTGAATTGAGGCCGGACGAGGCGGACATGGCCGTTCCCATCGACTGGCCTTCGGAACCGATCGACGTATCCGATGTTTCCGACGAGATCGACAACGGCTAAACCACACGGTGAGGAGGAACATTGTGTACAGTGGGCTACCTTTCTCTTGCCACGAATGGACATCTTGTCACCGGTGAGGCCGAGTTGCGCGAGCTCCTGCGCCATCTGCTTTGCATTGATGCCACAGTTATTCGCCACGTTTCGTTGGCATCTAAACTTTATAAACATCGTTTTTGAAGACAAAAGTTCGAGTTTGCTACTGAGGGTGCAAAGGTTTGCTCAGAGTCCGCCTATTTTCGGGAACAAAGTGCGTCCGCAGCACGTCAAGGGGAACGCTGCGTGGGGTACGTATTTCCGTTACAATGCTTGCTAGTATGCAAGGCGCGTCTCGCGCATCTGATGTCCACGTGGACTGGGACGCGGTCACGTCAGCCGAGTAGGCTACAACCTGGATGGTCAAGATAGATAGAGAACAAGCAGCGCAAGGTCACTTGTCAATAAATAGAAGGATGTTTGACCAAAACGGAGTGACAATGAAGCGTTAGACAAGTCGAACGCACCTTTTGTGGACGTTGAGCTTGCAAACGGAGCACTGCAGCCCCTGGTTCATCAGCCCGTAGAGCATGGAGCCGCAGTGGTCGCAAAAGGTGAATCGCTTGTACGAGTGTACGGCGAACCTGTGTGGCATGTTGATGTTGAAGCGTCCGAGCCCGTGCTAGAAGTGCTACGTTATCAGCATGCCTCTTCTCAAAGGCTTACGTCCGTGGAGTTCGGGTCCGTGTTGAGCTCCTCCACGGCGTCGGTCTTGTTGCCGGGGCACTTCCAGACGACCTCCATGTGACATCGTTTGTGCACGACGACGGTGCATACTGCAAATGACAGAGGTTTATGGCAAACGCATTCAGGATGCGCAGTAGGTTAACGTACTTTGGCACTGATATCCTTGTTTACCGATGCCCCAGATGAATTCCTTGCAGTGTGCGCAGAATGTGGGTTGCCGTAAGAAGAGCGCCATGAATTTATGGCCCGTAACTTCGTGGATCTTCCGCCGCATCGCACCTCGTCGCTGGCCGGCGAACGCCCCAGAGCGCTCTTGGAATACCCTCTGCGTTTTACCCGCATTTTGTGTCGATTCTAAACTTAGCCTGTTAAGAACTTCTGCAGTAAGAAGTACTGCCAGCACGCATATTCTAGCAGCCAATGACTTTATTTCTTTTCTGTGCGTAAGTATCTAAGATACGACTGGAGTTTAGCATTGCAAGTAAGTGTATAGTTTCGTACCGCGAGTTGCAGTCAAATCTCCTTGGCCCAGTACGCTTAGTCTGCGCTACACACAATCACATCATCCCATCTGACAGCCTGCGCAAAGCACTAGCTGTGAGATGCCGGACCGTTTTCACAAACATTATGGGAAAGGTAGCGACTGTCAGCCAAATACTGTTTGGGAAAGTCGACGCACATGGTAGTTCTCTTTATCACTACAGCGACAGCGCGAAGGGTATCCTTCGTCTGGTTAAGATCATCAGCGCTAAGCTTGGGAATGATCGCATATCTCGTACTCTTTCCTTAGTTTTAAGTGATCTACAGCCTCGTTAGGATGTTGCCGACATGCATTGTGTCATGCATGATTTGGAACGTATACATTCTACCAGTAGCGTGTTACCATCAGCCTCCATGCCCTATGTAAACACCACCGTTTGCAACAACAGAATCCTTCCTCACAACATCGTCTCCAGCGTTGAGTTCAGGACCACTTCGGGAACTTTGCTAGTTCAAGCGTGCATGAAAACACATCCCATCGCGGCAGTGAGGAAGAATCTGGAACTCCGCGTCATTCACTAATTCCTTGTTTATGTTGACCCGCGCAGCGCGTCTGCCTACGAACTTCGCTCATTCAGCCCGCATTTAGTCACTCCCGGATGATCCCGACCATCATAGAGCCTGAGCAGTTATCGCGCATCCCCTACCGCTGTGCATGTTGCGAAAACACGTGCGTATCTGTAGAATGCGCATGTCCTTTGATCCGTTGGAGAGTACACGGTAGAACTTCGTGTTTTAGTTTTTGCATCATGCTTGACGCGACCTTAATCCCTTCGTATTAAGGTTCACGTCCGGCTTACGACAAGCGGGCTGCTCACGCGGTTTTTTTCTCTGCGGTGGTCAACTTTACCAGCCGGACTGTTTCAAGTAGTGTAAACAGCGAGTAAGTTAATGATCAAATTTTCCGCTATTTTTGACTGTCGTTTCGAGCCCCAGACAGCTTGTTCTAATTAAGCTTGCGTCCCACTGATGAGCGGAACTTTGTTATGCTTACCTTCAGAAAGAATTCAATGATTAATCCGTATTTGCCACATCTCAGCCGCCATCAACCACAAACATTCCTATAGGATGTTGTCCACGCACGCGCACTCCTCCGGATACCTCTCGACGCTAGATAGGATGAACAGAACATTAATTCCTTTGCTGGACTGGTGGCGGCCGTGCCGCAGCCGTCGTCCCCGCGAGAGTCTCACTCCAGTAAATTTACACCTATTTGCGCAATTATCGGCGTGACGGCCACAAGAACCGCTGTTGAGGTGGGCTGGCATTTTTGCGACGGCGCCAACCCATGGGGGCAAATTGATTGCCGCGGGTTCTGGGTGCTGGAATATTCCTGCCCGGTGTTTTCCTGGGAGGGACTCCACGAGTATTTGACCTTCTCATTCGCGTACGCTTTGGACAGGATGATTGTTTCATGTGCCTCTAGCGCCTTATGCCCAGCACTTAGGCTTCGACATTTCCATGCACAAAATGACCCGAGTGTTCGAATAAGGTTTGCAAGCCGGCCGTGCCGTTCTTCAAGGCACGGTTCGCTGCACGGAGATTGTCAGCACGTCACGGCTCCATAATTTGCCGTATTCCGGTGCCTTGACGTATTACGCCACAGGGAGGGACACAGCACGGTTTACAGCACGGAGGTATGGACCCCTAAGTTGAAATGTATGAAACATGTTTCGGGATATTAATATCGTACACCAGTGTTGCGCGTGCACCAAGCATAGTTTGTTGAAAACGGGGATGTCCTTTTGGGCCATAACCGCTAAAAGTTCTCGCGCCATCCAACCTCTGTAACGCGGCACTCCCAAGGTGCTTACTCATCACCGTGTCCTCAACCCGGCCTCAGCGCCAAGTGGGCCGCTTATCACCACTCGTAATAAGATAATAGCCGTCACGCTGAAGCGAGATAAGGCCTTGTGCAAACGCCTCTGCCACGCAGCGAGAGCCGTACTTCGCGAGTTCGTCTCAAACTGGTCGTGTGTGACTCACACGTGAACACACCCTCAAAGTAATCTACCAAACACTCGCCCGCTTTTAGTGGTGGTTCTTTCGAATGTCGGTACTAATGTGAAGCGACCGAGATGGACACGAAGCGTCAGTATTCGATCCTCAAGGCCGCTGGGCATGGCGATCGAGCTACAATTAGCCCCCATCGCTTTTCGGATGACGATTCCCAGTGTGCTAAGTCCGTCTGTGAGACCATCAGGCAATTAGTGCCCGCGAGTTCCGTGTCCGCCAAGCGGTATTGGCTCAGTCTCATCGGGCTGACGATTGTGATGCTCGTCATCGGCTATCAGATGCGGATCTCGTCCTCACCGGATCTCTTCGTCTATTATTCCTTTCTGCAGGACGTTGCCCAGGACGTAAAAACCGACGGTTGACTAGCACGTTTTCAGATTCGGTTTTAGGGTCCATGCACAATTCCCAAACTAGACCCGTGGGACCAGGCAATCAAGAAATACCTCAGCAAAGCTGAGCCGCTCTCGTGCCGAAAGCTACAGTCCGAGTTGACCTACATGCGTGACGGTCGCGTACTATTCAACGACTCAGAAATTGCGGCATCGGGGTTCACCCTTTCGTCACTGCGGTGCCAACATCGATGCTTTACGAGACGAGACGGTGACGACGTGACCCTATCGTACGGAGACTGGAAAGATCTTAAGGTAGTCGTAGCCATGCAGTGGATAAGCACATTCTGATCATCATACTCCAACGTTTGCCTTTCAGAATGGCTCCAAACCGGAGTGTGAATTCACCGAAGTTGAGTGCCAGAAGACCTTCCCACCAATATCCATTTACGTCAACCTACACGCACAAGTTCGGCCGCTAGCAAAGAAGCAAGGCAAAGAAGTTCTTCCAAAGAATCAAACGCGCATTCCCGGCGTACTTCTCTTCGTGCTCGATTCAGTGTCACACTCAAACTGGCAGCGAAATCTTCCAAAGACCCTTAGCGTCCTGAGGGACGATTACGACTCTTTTGTGTTCAGCGGATTTACGAAAGTTGGGGACAATTCTTTCCCAAATGCAGCTGCGTTTCTCACTGGTAAGTGTCCAAAGAAGTTGGTGTTTTCTGCAATTTTGAGTTCTGGGGAGGCCAGCAAGTATCATGTGCCACCTAAGGTTAAAAGAAACGAATCGAATATTCGCTTTAGGGAAGCGCGTCATGTCTGTTGGTTACCAGGATGAGCTACCAAGCGACATGTCCAACGACTTCTTCGATGACTGGCCATTAGTCTGGAAGGACTTTAAACAAGCAGTACGTAGCTATGCGCAGCAGACCGCATGACTATACCGTTAACTTACAGGGTTATGTGACCTACTATGCTGAGGACTACCCACAGTTCAATCTCTTCAAATACCTCTCGAATGGTTTCAAGAAGAAGCCGACGGATCACTACTTCCGGCCCTATTGGCTGCGACTATATAACAGCTTCTTGCATCGCAGAAGCACGCACTTATGCTATGGCAACAATCCGTGTCACAGGCTTCAGCTCAAGTACCTGAGTGATTATATCAACGCTTACGCTAATAGCACGCCGGCATTTGCACTCAACTGGCTGACGGAGCTCGGGCATGACTGGCTGAACCAAGTTAGTCTAGGTGACGAGGACATCGCTGACTTCTTCAAAAGTCACCATGATGCTCTTCGCGACTCGTTCGTGTTTGTATTCTCCGACCATGGCCACAGGTACTCCGGGTCTTAGCATTATCGGCAGAGAAAGTGGCCACATAATTCAGGTTCGATCCCATTCGCCAGTCGGTAATCGGTCGCATCGAAGAGCGCATGCCCTTCTTCAGCATGCACGTGCCCGATTGGCTACTTTCGGAGTACCCGCAGTTGCGCGAGACCATAAATGGAAACCGACGGGTAAGCGACGGCGGTCTCAAAGCAATTTCACAGATTTGACGGAACGCGCCGATTTCAGCAGCTGACGTCGTTCTGGGACCTCTACGTGACCCTTCGGGACGTGCTCGACCTCGGCAGTGCGGGTTCTTGGCACGATCTCGCCGAAGCGCAAGCGGTACAACCAGAGGAACGCTTCAGAAAGTTCTCGCCGCGAGGGCTGAGCCTACTGCGACCGCTACCTGCACGCAACTGCGAGACCGCCGGAATACCGGAAGAGTTCTGCGTTTGCCAGCAGGAGCAGGTCGTTAACGCGTCGGATCCTCGCGTTATAAAGGCCGCAGAGCAACTCATAGACCACGTCAACCTGATACTAGCGGATCATGCCGACGCGTGCGCGCCGCTGCAGCTAAAGGAAGTGCAGAATGCGCAGGTGTTCCTACCCAACCTACGAGTCGTCAAAAACCCGAGCCCTAAAGGCTTCATCTTCGGTGGGTCCGACGGATACGCAGGCGAATCGCCATCGGACTTCTACATCAACTACAGGTGATAACTCACGGCATAACCACTTCTGGACAAAAGAACGACGCATGGGAACTTGAGCACTAGCAGGCACCAGTCACAATACATAACATGCAAATTTCAGGGTGACCGTAGAGGCGCTACCTAGTGGCGCCATGTTTGATGCCACCATTCGCAACTACATTTCTGAGAACTCATTCCGCGTAATCGGCGACGTGAACCGCATCAACAAGTACGGCAATCAGTCGTACTGTGTGAACACGCAAATACTGCGGAAATACTGCTACTGCATGCAGCAAGAGGACGCTAAGGTGGATCAGCGAACGCCGTAGACGCGAAGACCGTACGCCCAAAATGATCTCATTGCTAGCCAGCCATTCATACGGGTTCGCACGCGTGCCTTCCGTGCAATTTGTGCATTTTTCACGCATTCGTTCTGCTGCGTTACCACTTTCTGAGGCCAGTTGCACTGCGGTGGAAATAAAGAGATCTCGCTTTCCAGACGCTGCAAAACGCAAAGCACTTCTGACTTACCCTCCATGGCAGTTCCTTGTAGTTCAATGAGGATATGGAGCTTCCCGTGCGGCTCCAGGTCCACCCATATATCGTTGGGGCAGTTCAGTTTGAGATCCTCGAAGCCTATCCGACAGTTGGCGACGAAGTCATCGGGCGGCAGTGCACAGTGGTGGAACAACGTGAAGCCGAGCACCTTTCCATTGTGGACCTCGGCCTAAATCTTCCCGATTAAGATAGCAGATCGGTCTCAACCAACTTGGTAATCCTCGTTCCAAACCGGCGTCGCAGTTCTAGGCCGCGTAACGGTTTGTCCCACGTGATACTCGTCACAGTCGACGTTCGTGTACGCGTCCAGCAGTTGCGATTCGCTCGAGTCGTTCGCATTGAATCTGCAAGCATTTACATAATGCGGAGCCAGGCAAGCGAAGCCTATGTAGCGATGGCACCAGTTGCCATGTCAAAGGATCGTTTTTAGCGCACGTGATGTCCTATACCTTTTGGACCACTCGGTGGGCCTTAGGTTGCGTGCCTCGATAACGCGTATCTTCGCGGTGCCGTTAAACAGGGTCATTGTGGTCGTTTAAGGGCTCGTTAGGCAAACATCGGCGTGCGGTAGCCGAATCGTCGTCAAAAGCAGAGCTCCGTGGAATCATTCGAGTATAGCATGCTTGCTAAACGAGAATTTCCAAAGGAAATCATAGCTGAAAGTTTTGCGCTGTGTTCGGCGTGAACACAGAAGCAATGTGCGAATATGTTGACACATACGCGAACATTAATGACGCGAGCAAATAACGTGGTGCATGAGTAACGCGCCCGAGAATTGACTAACGAACATTGTGAAGAGGAAAGCGGGTTAGGCTGTGATTGTGCCGTTAAGACCAGGCCTAGGCTGACAATGATTCATTGTGCCGTGAAGATCTAGACTACAAAACAACGTTAAAGTAGAACGCGATGTGTGTCAAAAAAGACAAGTGTTGCTTGGAATTCGGACAACTATGGAATTTACTTGTAGCGCTGGATTCACAAAAATCCCGTAGAGCATATACCATTCGCTACAGATAATTACTCAAATTTTTGTGCAGTCGTCATGCGACCAACCAATAAAGGAGCACCTAGACATCGTTGAGCGTACCCAAAATGCGCATAAAATCATGCTAGCCCAAGGGTATTTCAAGCGCAAATGGTTGTGCTCTTGATAGCGGACGTGGGGATATAGGGTAAGAATGGGTTCGACTGGTTAGTGTCGGACCGATTCGGTGATCGACGCATCGATGGTACTGCCATGTCGACGCGTGACCTGCGACTAGATAGTCGATTTATGCAAATGGACCATGCGTGCGAAGTGATGCCTGGACACGTGAAAACCCATCCAGCCATTCGACAGCACCAAGTACCGTATTTTCTCTAATAAACACCCCCCCCCC
>JNEY01000002.1:565252-625787 GCA_020875895.1 Aphelenchus avenae
GCCTCACCGAGAATTACCTATACGCAACTGTAGGCGGAAACAAATTTTAGAAGCCAAGTCCAGTCCGGTTCATTGGCTAAACGATGCAGTACCCAAACGCTGTGCATTAATGCCGCACAGCATGGATTTAGGCAAGACTGCAAAAAAACATATCGTGGATTAGAAAAGGGTATGATACACGACATGTACAGTCTGGGTCGTCGACACGACAAGGAGATAGACAACGAAGACTGTCGGTAATCACAAGCTATCGCGCGTTGTCCGAGAGTTTCATTGAAGTTCCTGGTTGACAAAGATGTCACCGGGTGACGCACGCGATTTCAGGTAACACTTGGTGCGGTAAGAGTGGATCAATATGAGTTCCCGCTGCGTCCCGAAGAAGGAGGACATGCGCATAAAAAGTGGCTGTCGTGCCCTCTCCAAGCGCGCACGGACTTTGCCTACGCCGAGTGCGCGAAGGCTTGAGGTGCCGCTGGCTGCTGCTGCTTCGTACTTCCACCGCGCGCTCTCGGGATGCTGGAGATATCGCGGCGGCACCGCGAGAGCGCGCCGTCGGCCCATTCCGCTTTCCGCCTCCCTGCTAACGCGTCGGCTTTGTATGGCCGCTGGGCAGCGTCATCTGCTCATGCGCCGGCGTTGAGGAGCTGCCGCCGTTGCGATGGCGCTCATATGCTAACTTGCCGGAAACCTAGCGTTTTCGGTCGTCCGGAAGGGCGGCCCAACTCGGTGCAAGAATAGAGAGGAACCAAATTTCCTTATCCGCATCTTCTAGCGGCAAGGAGGTTACCAACGCTCTAAAAAAAACACAGAAACACAGAGAAGCTGAAACCGTCGACGAACCTACAGTTGGCTTTATCACGATAACAGAAAGGCCTAATTCAATTTTGGTATCGCATCCGTCCGGCACGTTGTGTACTTTAGCATAACTTGTCTTATTTAGCTGATCAAGCCTTGCTTGCCTGGCGAGTCTCACAATCGAAGTTAAACACAGCCTGACCTCTGCCTGAACCTGGATCGCTAAAAATGATTAAAATTTCGGGATCATGCAGCCCCTAACGCCATTCAATTAGACCCCGACGTGGAAAAAGTGTTGCGAAAGTGAAATTCATCCTTGTTGCCGATTAATTTCGAACGGTCACAAGGTGGATGGTCGAACACTAACAAGAAAACAAGAAGTGAAAATGGGACTATTTAAAGCCGCGCAAAGAGAGACGCTCAGATCATACAGGCGCGGCCTGAATACGAATCCGCGCTTGCATTTTTGTGCAGCCTTGTGCCATAATTGGCAGTAAGTGATCTTATTAAGCCCATACCTGTCTTTCATTAATAAGGTTTGCTGATTGGCTTCCTCTCGCTGCTTTAAGTGACTGAGTAATTTGATGTTGTCAGGACTAGCAGCCCCCATTGGAAACATATCTAGTTTTGCATGGTTTACATGCTCATTCTCGCTTGTCACGCTTGCGCATTTGGATGAAGGTAATTAGATACAAACAGAACTATTTTGGACATTGGCTTGGTGCCGTACCGGACCTACACAAAGACTCTGCTGGTTTCTTCTAAGAGGAGGCACCGGCTCGATGAGATACATAACCGTTGCGCTTGAAGATCACAGGATCCTACAGCAAACGCCGATTATGAGGTGCATCTTGGCTATCATCAGGGTTATCGACTGCCAAAAGTTCCTTCGTTCTTGTAAGGAACATCTAAGATTGCCGTAATTAAAGGTTTGCCGTTCCAAACTTAGCCTGTAAACAGTGGTCTAGACCCGCTTGGTTTCTTCCTCCTGTTGCGTACTCTGACGCACCAGAGATGATGCCGGCTGAACTACCTAATAGCCTCAGACACTTAGGTGGTCCCGTGCAAATGGTCTCCGAACTGCAGTCGATAGCTGGCCCATAGCACTAGCAGTGGCCAACACGCATTCCAGTTCTTTTCTTCGGTCCGTCATTCGCGATCATTATCTCGCCGTGCGATCGGCCAAATTGCTTGGAGCCACGCGCGTGCATGCGCGGTATCAGCGTCTCGAAAGTTGACGAAGAATTCGCAGCGTTCCTCAACGGGTTCAACCGGGAGTCCTTGAGAAGTTTACAACGCAAAACAAACCCATAATCGACGACGGCGGCGGCCGCGCGAAAAAGAGGAGGCGCTCAATTTCATGCCTCTCACATGACCCATTCCCGCTTCGATCTTGACGGTTGAGGCATTAAATTCACAATAGTAATTGGCCCAACGCGATTATTTCCGCGTCAAAAATAACCAGTCGCTAAGAGATTTCACAATTAACTCGTGAGTCAGAGGTGTCTACGTGCTTTTGGGGAGGACATGCTTTTGCAATCGGAACGACATATGGTCCTTCCGCTTACCCGGACTCTCGTGTTATTGGCATTTAAGGAATGTTTTCTGTGGCGCACACGTATGGTGATGTTCTTGTGTTTTCGTACCCGCATCTAATGGCGGCCCCTCTCTGTAAGGTTTGCAAGTACAGGACAGGCCATCTTGTTTACTCTTGCGGGTAACGTTGGAGCACCCAAAATGTCCACGATGCAGTTCTACCAGCTGTTTGTTTACTCGGAAATCCGGGTGCATAGGCCTCACGTTAGTATGGAACGGGCTCCCAAGCATCTCAAGTCATACGCTCGGGACAGGAGTTTCAGACGGAATTTGCCCAAGGGGGCGACAGACCCGCCAAGGCGGGCGGCAATACCTGAAAGCGGTATTTTACATTATTTTAGCCGGGTACAGCCCGCCGCAGGCGCCGCCAGAGCAATTTTTGGGCTTAAGGGAAAAAAGTTGAAAATTGGCATTTTGGGCCCGCCGCAGGCGATACCAACGGTTTTTCGTTAATTTTGTGCATGTTCGAGCGGATATTGCCTTTAGAAAGATTCCGATTTAGGGTAACGTTGTTCTGCTATGGGTCCGTCTCGTGCATGTAGTTGGCAGCCAGTTACTCGACTTAGTGACATCCCCTTGCCGCCCGATTCGTAATTTGCCATTACCCAGTCGTAGGACCGCTTATTCAGCGTTCGTGCTTATGTTGACTGCTTCATTCTTCTCCTTTTGCTTCAGCTATCGTGAATTTGCTTAGAGTCAACATGGGAATCAAGGACTCGCTGATAACGATGATGGGCGACTTCGTCGAGCTGAAGCGGAACCCGGAATTTCGCAGTAAGACAGATGTAGCGGCAGGCACGTCTTCCGGCCTACCACCGGGATTCAAGCCGGGGCGTCGTCATTCTCTGAACATAACAGTCGGGACGGTACGTATTTTTCCTTAATTTCACTGCCCGTCGGATGTCTGTGATTTACGGTACGAGGTTTAGGAAGCTCCGCCGGATAAAGCAGTGCGTCAGCGGACCTTCTCCGTCGCCACAATTGACCCGGCAGATCTTGATCGCAGCCGTCGAAGCTCGTCCGACACTATGTCGTTGAAGGAACCGTCCGGCCAGCGCTCTCCGGAAGGCTCGGATGCTCCACCGAAGCCGCCTCGTCAGGGTCGACGCTTCTCCGAGCCCATTAACGCCATGCGCCAACGTGGGCTTGTGCCGGAGCGACTGAACCTGAGCAAGAAGAAGCGCCCGCAGCGTGCTGAACTCGTTTCCAGTGACGACGACGACGGCAGTGAGACGGTTGAGCCCTCGATTTGCTGGCTCTTTCTCACGATTCTCGCCACGCGGTCACGGCAAGTTCACTATGCCAATCCAAGAGGAGCTTCAAGAGGACGAGTTCGAAGCGGAGCGCATCGCTGCCGGAACGGAGGTTGCAGCCGAAATCCGACCAAAGACTGTGGAAGTGATTCGTCTTTAATGTGTAGACGTTTCCGCATGTTTTAATGCTACGCAGTTCATTGTATTTAGTAACGTGAGATTGTATTTAATTTACAGACACAATGAAGTTTGCCGTTACGAAGGTGAAGTCATAGTGTGTCTACAGTGAGTTAGGGCGCTGCTGGCGAAACTCAAATGCTTGCCGAAAGTACGCCAAACTAGAAACTGCTATTCACAATACCCAACATAAGCCAGTAGAGGCATTACAACCATAGCACGCAGAAAATGTGAAAGCAGTGATTAGGACAGTCAGCACTAGCTGGCTTACCACCCACGTCACCATCTAAGTTGTCTGAAGTATTCTGGGGGTGGCTCTAACGTTTCTTAACGTGTTGGCAATTAACCGCAAGATTCAGTGTCTCAATGCGGCAGAGACCCTAGAAGCGCTCGGTAGCCCCAAGGGAACGAGCTTGTCGGGCTCCAGGCTCAGCGGAGACGATAAATCTTCCAAGGAGTATAATGCCCTCTTCAACCTCTTTAGTATTCCGACACTTTTTCGCGCGCCTTGCCGGCCGAGATCGAATCTGGTCTGTCGCAGTCCGGCATATGGGCACGCTGGAGTTTATGTGGACACTGGATTTAGTAGCCGTGTCAAATGTCACTTCGTCCACTGCTAAGGAACGTCATTCAGCCGACCGATAACTTCCAAAACTCATAGCATTGTCTTGTCCAGCATCATCTTACCGTCATTCGCGTCCAGCAGTTCGTGCTAATCGCTATGGACACGTTGCATGGTCCATAGCCAATGAAACCAAGGTGCGATGCATCGTTCGAGCAATGTACGATGGGACCTTACACGATTTCGGCAATCATTTCGGGACCGTGTAAGTGTTTAGTCTACCATGTAAAGTCCACACATGAGGCTTCCTGGAGAAAAGGCGTATCATATGGTCACTGAGATGAAGTTCCAGAACTTCTATAGGCTGTAATAGACAGGACTTTACAAGCTTTAATTGCGTGAAACGACGAAACCTTAGGCACACGGTGTTGGCACCGCCATTCGTGAAGAAGCCCGTGAAGGCCTACGACGAGCACGAACTGTTCCGGCGTGGTATATCCGAGTCTACCACGATTACGGTTTGAAGCACATCTGTCTCATGACGGTCCTTGTTATCTACTTGTTCTTTGGAGCAGCTGTCTTCGTATGTCAATGCTACTTCTTTACGGAAAGTAGTATGTCCTTCAGTACTTGTGCGAGTTCTCAAACGACATGCGAAAAGAACGAGTGTGGCAGGAGAACGTGCAGAAGAACAGAACGCGTCTCGTCGCAGAAATTGTAGCCAGCATGTTCAACAACACTGAGTTTCTGTTCTTCCTGACAGCCGACCAAACAAGAAGTGTAAGTTGTACCGAGACGAAATAAACGCTATCGTCTTGAGTTTCAGGTTGAACTACGCCTGGACACACGGCTAGCTCAGTACGAGAAGCAGCTTGGCATCCGATACTCAGATCAGAAACTTCGGTGGGACTTCTGGAATGCCATGCTTTATGCTCAGGTAGGCCATGCTACAAAATTCATACAACCGCTTATGCAAGAAGAAACACATCACTTTTGAGGTCTTGATTAAAATTTAGCGCATCCTCATAGCGGTGAGTGCTTCGCGCTAAACCAACTCGTAGTTCACTAGGCTAACGACAGGCGTTCTAGACAATTTGTACGACAATCGGTTACGGTCACTTATTTCCGTCGACGACTGCCGGCAGGGTATTTACTATGCTGTACGCCATATGCGGCATCCCGTTGGTGCTCTGCATCTTGGATGATCTCGGTAAGCCGCTCATGACCACCGTGTAAGTCACGTATCCAGGCAAGCTGTTGACGAAGTGCCTTAAAACGCCTTGGTGGCTCCTGAAATGCGCATGTCGTCGAATCTTCCGCTATTGTACGAAGCAAACGATGGAGGAAATCCGCAAGTTAGACGCAGAAGACAAGCGGGGTAGGGACGTCCATGGCGTCAGTGGCAACGAACGTCGCATTCAGACTTAGAAATCTTCGACCTTCCTGTTCCCGTTGCGGTACTGGTAGTGGTCGCATGGATTTTCGTCTGCTCAGCCACCTTCTGCCTTTGGGAACGTGACTGGGACTATTTCGTCGCCTTCTACTTCTTTTTCATATCGTTGAGGTGAAACTTTTTGCGAAGGTTATAGGAGACCTAGCACGGAATTTTCAGCACTATTGGTCTCGGTGACATCACACCCACTGAGCCGAAGTACTTGCTCATGCTCTTCATCTACATTATCATTGGTAGCGATTGTACTTTAGTGACGTTGTGACACCTTACCTTTAGGACTCTCATTAGTTTCGATGTGCATAAATTT
The DNA here is from genome assembly GCA_020875895.1 of Aphelenchus avenae. Classification (NCBI taxonomy): domain Eukaryota; kingdom Metazoa; phylum Nematoda; class Chromadorea; order Rhabditida; family Aphelenchidae; genus Aphelenchus; species Aphelenchus avenae. The sequence goes on from JNEY01000002.1 coordinate 571,396, forward strand.
GATACAGGTGAGAAGGGTCCGTAGAATGTAGGTTTTATAGGCGAGTGTTCCAGGCGAAGCTTGAGCGCACATATCAAGCAGGCCGTCATCACTTGGACAACTCTAGCAGCTGTGGTTCCGAGCAGTTCCTACGAGAACGCATACGGCTACGCAGAGGCAGCTCGCTGGGAGTGTTTAAGAGCGTCGGCAGTTCCTATTCAATTAGCCGCGAAGCTGTACAAGCGCACTTGGCCAACAAACCAAGATTCAACAAGAGCTCACAGACCCTACTCTCGTTTCCCAGCCCCAGCAGGAACTCGCTGGTGTGTCGAAGCGTCGACCAAGCACGGGTACGTAGTCGTCACAGAATGTGCCTTCGATTAGGGGATCCTCATTGCAGATGAAGTTCCTACCGCGAACGACCTCTGTGGACGAAGTCATGCGACTAGTCGACACCGAGGAGGGAGACATTCTTCTGCTCATGGAGCTGACGCGCGAAGAAAGCGGTATCAGCGATGTGACCACGGACACGCGCAGTGACACCATCAGCGACTCGCAGATTGTCGTGTCTCGCTCTTTTGACACCAGCTTCAACCCTCACACCTTGAAGGAGAAGGCCATAACGTTGCCCACCCAGCTGGCAGCCGTGCTTTCGGGCGCGCTGGTAAGACCATTGTGGTATGGTTTATGGTTTATAGCAAAATGAGTTTATTAAGCAAACAGGCAGAGAGAGAGCTGCGCTGCCATCGACGTCCCGCGAGAGCTATCCGCCCGTACTCCCTCTGACCGTCTCCGATCTGGAAGCAATCGAAGAGCTGGAGGACTTGGTGCTGTTTGGCGGGAACAATTCCATCGACCAAGCGGTTCACTTCCGTTCGAGGTGAGCAAGACATACTAGAATATCGTATTATGGTTTGAACGTCGAAGGCTGAGCCTCATACCGGAGCAGCAAAGTGTCGTGGACGACGATGCGGAGCGATGTTCACCAACTAGTTCACCGAGCGACGACGTGTCGGAAAGAATGCAGCAATTCGAAGAAGAAAACGAGTCCACCGCGACCACTACTCTCCGGCCCGAGCAAAAGCGCGTATGCTCAAGTGGCGTCCTAGAAACTCCAGTCTACTGTCATGTTTTAGTCCTCGTGGGAGTCGGAAGGGAAGCGCCAGCGGAGTCTCGTCGGTACTTAGTTCGCTCTTGGGAAGGAACAAGCGACGAACCAGCAATACTGATCCGTCCAGCACTTGCTGACGTGAAGCTTTTATTGTTGTTGTCAGTACCGAGCGAAGTGCCTACGCATAAACCTTTATTGGCGAAAGTTAGAAAGAACAACACAAACAGCAGGGAACATAACGGCCTATTTTCTCGGCAACTTCCTCGGTCGAGGGCCGATCTCGGGAAGTGCGGTGCGGTCTGTGATGGACACTACCTAAATAGAGGTAAGTAGGGGTAAGCTTGAGTGAGTTGCCCCTGACTGACGCCCTCTTTCTTCCGATGCTGGTAAGTCGCAACTATCCGATCAATTCAACAGGGCACACCATGATAAAGAGGTTAGCAGCTCGTGTTTAAGAAATCACAACCTTTTGAACTAATTCGAATTGGGAAATTCGTTATATTCCTTAGTGACGTGAGCTTACCTCTACCTAAATAGTAATACACTACCTCTACTCCCGCCACGGTCAGTCCCTTCACGGAGGTCATTCGTCCCGGACCAATGCCACGCAAGACGACGCGGAGGGTTCGAATGCCTCTTCGAAGCAGGCGTTGACCTGCAGCGACTCCAGTCGTCTGACCTGCGATGGCGCTCTTCTTAGCAGCATTCTTGAAGCCCTCCAGACGACTTGAGGTGTAATCAATTCTCTGCCACTAAACCGCACCACTTTTCAGGTAATGACAGTGTATGTGGCCACGCGGCAAAATGATAAGCATTGTCGCCCGCTGGAACCTACCTTATGATCCGTTACACATATGAGAGTGTTGTTCTTCGTCGCTTTAATGTGCGCAATGGGAAGCTCCTCGAAAGGGACTCCATTGAACTGCTGTTTCATTGTCTCTGGCGTCGGCAGTTGCTTGTCCAAGTGTGACAGATTCACGGCATACCAACTAAATGGATAGCGTATTTTGCTTATATTGTTCACACACCTTTGTGCGCCGGCTGTGCTGTCAACCTGTTCACGGAGCTGCTCCAGACCTCTTCTGTGATCTCGCATGTCTCGGATTCTATAAGCGGCCGCCGACGTCGCAATCGGCCTCACCGTTCCGAGTGTGCCAAGGCCGCATTTTGCAAAACGGCCTAGCAGCGGGAACATCCTTAAGGTCGAAATTAATCGTTTAAATAGCTGAATCATGCTTGTATGTACGTGGCGATCTTGCAGTATGCGGAAGACACTAGTACCCTTGATTATCGAGAGAACATTCGTCCGTAAACTTTATGTGATAACCGAAACGTCTCACTGCCGACTAACGACAGCAACATGCGAAAGGCAAGAGAAAGTAATGCGAACACAGAGACAGGAACCCAGAGAAATATTCAACGATACAAGAGAACGTCATCTTTCAAAATCAATCCAACTGCGCCGTAGTGTGCCATGTCAGTCCGAAGAGCTGCTGCTCCTCCTGCGACGTGATCTGCGCTTTTCGAGCTCGTCGTAACTGCGTTCTCGGTCCCTGGAGCTTCTGCGGAACCTTCGTGCGTCTTCTTCGTCGCGTTTCTGGAACCAAACTCGTATTTGTTTAAGAGTAGCTTGGTTCTACTAGCCTAGAAGTGTTGCAATGTGGAGGCTTACCATGCGTTCTCTCTGTTGTTCACGCGCCTTCTCTTCCTCCTCGGCTTTCTGCTCTTGAGCAGTCTTCTTTATCGCCTTTTGCACCTGTAGCCGAAGTTTCTTCGCTACACTGGACTTCTACAAAATGCTTGGTTTTGTATGGGTAATCCTTTCCTTGCCGTACCTTTCCTGCGTCCTCATCACTGGACGACGGTGATCGTTTCCTTCGGCTAGAAGCGCATGTTAGGCTGTAACGACTCTGAGCGACATACTGTTTGAGGTCGCGCTTGGTGCGTCGAATACGTCTCTTGCGGTTCTCAATTTCAATCCGTTCCTTCTCTGATTCGCTCATGCTGGAGCGAATTGTAAGCGGTGAATCACTGGCGCTTTTCCCGGATGAAGATCTCTGAATTCGATGTCGTTTAGCCTTCAACAAGCAGAAACGGGGTGCGAGTAGAGTGTGCTTACACTTGGGGATCTTGATGACCGATGACGCGAGACAGTAGCCGGAGACTTTGACCTGCTTCGAGGCTTGGGCGCACGTTTCGGCGAACGGCTCGACTCCTTGCTGGACGTGGACCTGCGACGCGTATGCCTCGCCGGACTTCGGTTCCTGCTTCGGCTTCGATCGCGACGCACAGGTGTGCTGAAGATTTTATTTCGACATTAAAAAGACGACCCTACCGGGAATGTTTTCTACGCAGTGTGCCACCAGTACGGCGCCTGGACCCGCTACGGCTTCTGCTGCGTGACCGTCTATACCGAGTTCGTGAGGTGTCCCGCCGGTATCGGCTTCTCGAATGGCTTCTTGATCGCGATCGGCGTCGGTCTCTCGAGTGTCCACGTCGGTCTCTGCTGCGCGAACGTGACCTGCGCGACCAGATGGGAGCGCGACTAAAATAATGTACCTTTCAGGAATTCACCGTGACTCGCATCATGCATACCGTTCCGAAGTGCTTGCTCCTTTCTCGACGAAGTCGGGACTGACCGAACGTCGATGTTTAAGCTCCCTGAAAGAACGGACTTGGTCTGGTAAGCGACTGAAAGAACGGAAGAAGTGACGAAGATCTGTTCGGTTAGTGACTTCTAACTTGGTGACGATACTCCATCTATGTATCGTCGACAAAGGAAGCAACTACTCGACTTACAACAGACGGCGGTATTCCTTGGTCGGCAAGATTGGACCCTGCACGACACGCATAGCGTCAGCGTCATTGTCATCGTCCGAGTGCTTGCGATTGGCCTTCGTAGGATCGTCGCCAAAGGAAGTGATGAACTCGGTCTTCTCCACTTCCGCATCGGAGTCTCCGGACGACGAGGATGAGCTAAATTACTTGCAACGGGTTTCATCAACGAGCTCGAACGTACTGTTCGTCCAAATCTCCCTTTGTATGCGCAAGGAAGCTTAGCAGTGTCGTTGTCGCATCCTCGTTGTGCGCAACTTTGCCAACGATCATAGCGCGTCGCTTCTTCAGCAGCGCTCTCTCTCCTTTCGCTTGGCGACCCTAAATACCTGCTTTAATGGCAAACACGAGAGTTATCTCCATCTATGTTATTCCAGCCACGGTTACCGAGTTACCACTCAATGCATGCGATGGCTGCGCCAAATGAGAGTAATTACCCACAGAAAGAGCAAGCTTGGCCTTGTCGATCTCCTTGATCTGGGCGCTGTCGTCTTGCTCCTTTCGATCGATGCGCAGCAGCTTCAGGAAGGTACCGCTACCGATTTGGTACTGCGTAGCGACGCGGTTCAGCTCCGCACCCTTCTCCGCAGAGAGACTGTCCACGTCGAAGCGCACTTCTGAAAGCGTGTGTAGGTAAGAGGGTTCAAATCTTGCAGACTCACCAATAACTTCTTCGGGTTCGTCAATTTCCTCTTCCGATTCGCTCTCCGAACTGTCGCCCTTCTTTTGGAACTTGCTTTGACCCGGCACAGTTTCGGAGCCATCGTACGAAAAGCCGATAGCGGCCTTCTTTTGCGCAGCTTTCCTAGAGATATCAATTTTAGACATACACTTCTATAAAATACTAACTTCTTTTTCTCCAGTTCCGCTTTGTGAGTGTGCGAGGAAGCGGCTTGCCAGAACTCGTTGGCGGCAATTTGCTTGAGGAAGTCCTTCTCGGCAACTAAACGTGTAACATGGCCTTTGAAGAGTGAATACCACGTACTTTTCTGGTATTCGTTAAGCACCAATATCCGGTACCGCTCGTAGTCGCATTGCAGCTCCTCCACGTCTTCTTTCAGTCTAAAGTTAACTGTTGCCATCCCTTTGCTAGAAGTAAGCGTACGTTTTCTCCCTTTCTGGTTTAACTGAAGGTTCAGGAATGTAATCCAAATGAGCTCGTGCGTCAAAGCGATCGATTAGGACAGTCGGATCGCCTTGCCATTTTCTCCTAAAACCGATGGCATACAAATGGCGTGATAAAGGTCAAGTAAAAATCTGATAACCTACAGAATGTTCGACGCTTCCGCCGCGTTTGCAACTGCTGGATCGATGTGGATCTTAGCTTTGCGACCGTGTATTTGCATGAACTGCTCCGGATCTTTCCTCTGAAATGTCTTCGCGGTGTTACGTGTTTTGAGAGACTAGGGAAACAAGCTCTGCAGGTGCGTACGATTTGTGCGTAGAATGCCTGCCGACGTTCATGACGCTTTGCACTATCGACGAGCTTGCTACGAATGAGCTTCTCCTGCTTACGAGCCTCGTGCCACATGTTTCCTACAAGCAGCGTTTTTAGTTTGCTGTACGAAGCTGAGACGGTATTGTAGGGAATAAACCCAGGTAGAACACAATGTTGTATACCTCAAAGCGCACTTTATTGGCGCAGCGAAGCCAGATAACGCAAGAGTAAAGCAACGTTAATAAGTGACCCGTTATGTTGCAGCTCGACTACAACAACATGCTAATGAGGTTCATCGGTGGGAAATTCGGAGACGTAATCCTTTAGCTTTGCTTGCAGGCGCTCATGCAGGTCGTCTTGGCGGGCTATTGCCACTTTGTAGTCATCAACCTCCTAAAAAATTAGCATGGTGGACGCCAGGCGGAATGCAAACCTCGTCCGTGACGTCTTCGGGATGGCTAAGGCGCCATTCCATAGACACTCGGCTTAGCTCGCCGCTCACTTCCAACATTGCATCTTTGATCTAAACCGGCGCATTGTCTGCTAGTATTAGCGGGAGATAGGACCTGTCGAACGGAGTACTCCGCCACTTCCTTAATGTGGTCACCGGTGGGCAAGCCGTGCCCCATTGAGGTGGTCATGTGCCCCAGGAGCTGATTCCACTGAAGCAAGAGGTTATCGACGGCATTCCCCAGAGGGGTTTGAGGGATTTCTTCGTCGTTGTCTTCGTCGAGAATCTCCTCGAGTGGATCCTGCAAAGTTGTCTCTACGGAGTTGGTAGGATCGCATGGTGCTAGTCGATAGCAGGCGTGTTTAGCGAGGTGCGCAAACCTTGTCTGATGCCGTCTCTTGTTCCATCGGTTCCTGCGAAGCTTCGCGTAGTTGCCCTGCCGGTGAGTCATCCTCGGCCTCGATCAATGCAGATAGGGTCGACATGCTGAACCATGAATCAGTGGGCGAACCTCGAAAGAAGGTGGCTTACCAACACTTCCGAGTGTAAATATTCAAGCGTAAGAACACCAAAATAGTGTGCCGTCAGTGAAATACAGGTTTTACTTGTCAAATTAAACTGATAAACCTCTGCCTTTGACTTTGACCCTGGCAAGGAAGGTCCGGCGGGCAGGATAGCAAGATAACGTCTGTCACCAGATCAATACAGTCCTGGAAGATATATGCACGAGTGGTGGCATCGCTGCGCATGCCGTCAGTAAATCACAGGTGATGATTGTCGATCACACGATCGAAAGTAGGCAGGGCGTGAAAGCACTTTGCATTGAGCATTATGCGGCAAATTAAGGCGATGGAGAGATATAGGACGTTATTGCTGCTCCAGGCGATCCAGAAAGCCGAGGCGCTTCGTGCGGACTTCATGAGCGGCATGGTTGAGCTGAGACGGTGCGACTCCAGAGGCATTGTTTTGTTCTGCGATGGCGTGGAAAGGCAGACCCGTTTGAACGATCGGGATCTCTCGAACCCCACCCACTTGAACGATGGGGATCTCGCGAGAGGAAGGTCCGGCGCCCGACTGAAGAGCCTCGTGAAGACTCAGCTGCATGGCCTGGTAGAGTTGCCGGTCCTGATCGTCGCGCTCTTGTGCCTCTCGAAGACTTTGCTCGATCACTCGCTAAACCTGAGTCGTTACGATAATTGTGACTGGTTAGAAAGAAAACTAGAACAGGACGACCTACCTTCACTGACGAGTCCTCAAGGCCTTGGAGCTGCCCGTCGACGTTCTAAATACACGCCGTTACTTCCTGGCCCGTTACCTTTACGAGATTTAACACGTAACGGATAATTCTAAAGCGCTGACCGGAAGTCAACTGTCACTATTACAGAATGTTTAACGAAATCCAACGTTTCGCACCGGATTCACGGCTGCATTCCTCGAAGCCCGGCTCGTTGTTGCCACCAGTGGATTCTCGGCTTCTTCCTAAATTATGATTTCAGCAGACGTTCAAAGGGCACATTTCGACTAACCTGTGACAAACTAAGCGCAATCGCTGCAGCCAGGTCGGCATCGTATTCGTCCCGCGGCTTGCCGAGGACATTACCGGTGCCTTGGAACGGCTTAAATGCCTTCTGGGCATTTGGCTGCGCCGCGGTAGGCGGCGTTGGCATGCGTGGTGGATTGTCGCTCTCGAATAGCTCGTCGGCAGCGCTGCGCGGAAGGTCGCCCTCGACGACGTAGACGTTATAGCCTAGAAACCCGCTTATGACCAGAAGCATATGAACGTTCTGACCTTCGTTGGCGAGTTGGGCGAAGAAGACGCCGAGGTATGTGTCGGTGATCATTTCCGGCCCGCTCTTGACGGAGTTGAGAACGATCCACTGCTTGCCGAACTTGCGCACCGTGAACCAGTGCTCATGCAGGTTGAGGATGTACGCGCGGGCAAACCTTAGTTGGCATACAACAGGGTGTGGCGTTAGGCGAATCAAACATTTTCAGCTATAATCCTAGCGTGGCTTACTCGGGATTTTCTCGAAATTGCACGGCATTCGGATGAGTAAAGGACACCATCTGCAGGTTCCAATTCTCCAGCGCCTTCGTCATTACCTTAATAAAATGTGGTCATTGCGCGCTTTACACTGAAGCTAACCTGAATGGAGAAGTAGCCGCTGTCGTCCATGTTCTGGCTGCGGAAGTTGCGCGCCGCATCTCCCGTCAGCACACTACGCTCCTGCTCGTCCAGCATGTGCGCAATCTCGGCAAGTTCGACAGCTGTGAAGTAGGCGCCTTGCAGCAGCATGTTCAACGCGTGCTGTGCACACAGCATTCCTTGTTGCTAAATTTATGTGTTTTATTACGGCATTGGCATAGAGGATTCGAGCACTTACTCGTTCGAAGAAGACCGTGTCCATAACTGTAGACTTGGCAGTGGTCTCAGTTGGTTCTATACTCGATGCCTAGCAGAAATAGCTGCACTTTTGCCTTCAAGGTCGAATTCGCTGTGAATGCTTGGCGAAGTGTTTTCTCTACAACGCCATGAAGCAAAAGACAATAAAGAAGGCCGTTTTTTCTGTCAAAAGTTAAGACTACACTTCGAAAATGAGGCGTTATCTTTGTTACTGAGATATGCATTCGAGAAAAAGTAGAAGGTTTTCAGGCTCAACCGTCGCCAGGAGCCGTCGGCATGGACGCTACTTATGAAGGTTTGTGACGCTAATTTTCGGGTTACCTACGGCAAGTTTAGAAGAACTAGACTGGGACGATGCGGAGCGAGACGAAGCTGTCCAGGCGTCGAATGAGCCACCTCCACAGGTAAGTACCACCAAGTTTCGGGACTTGCATATTCGAGATTGAAGGGAATCGCTTGGTTCCAAGCATGATGAAGTAATTAGTGTGAGCAGTTAGGATATTTACTTCAGAATAACGAAAGCGAGTCTTGCCCTGACTAAGCTGACATTGGCACCCTTAATAATGCCCATAAAGAGTGAAGTAGGGATAATGCCACGCACAAGCAGGCTAGGTAGGTTAGGCCCCCAAGATTGGCAACGTATTAAGTAAGAAAAGTGTCATTGAATGTCGTCTAAATCTTTCAGAAAGTCGTTTATCTCGGATCTACATTCTGCCGACTCAATATTTTTTTGTTTGTTGTGGTCCAGTATATGAGACGTAAATCCCATGAGCTAACTGCTAGGCACGTAGAGGTATCAATAAGTTACCGAGTGTTTCTGCTGGTTCAAGTTATAGAAGCTGTTACACTTGTTGCTTTAACTCAGCTACCCCAAGGACAACTAACTGTTTTTCGTAACGAGGGCTGGGCAAAACTGCTTGTTTTCGCACCGGCAAAATTCTTGGCTAAGCATGAAGCCCCTGCATCTCAGTCGCTCAGTGACCAATTCGCTGGAACGCATCGAGTTGATTTCGTAGGCTACCGTCCAGGGCAAGCATTAAGTGTTTCTCACGCTTCCTTCCTTACATCCATCCGCGAGTGCGGCTCCTGCAGCTAGGTCGTATAGAGAGAGCGCTGCGTTCGCGTTTGAAGAAACCCTTATACGGCAGTACGGATGCCGTCGGGAAGGACGGCCGGGCGCTGATCGAGAGCGCCGTCGCGGGTGCCTTCGCTGGCGCGCTCGCAAGTTGCAATTAGCGAGTCGGCGGCGGCGTCGTCGGCAGCAGAACTGCGCCCTTTCAGTTAATTTATCTCTTACCGCCTCATTCGCTCGACCGCCGAGCATGTAATTAGGTTCTTCAGCTACACGCGCACACATTCCAACGCCCATTTATTTCTTTCTTGCTTTGTGCTCTCCACATATAATTAGGTTCGGGCGAACCTTTGTGGACGGCGTATGCGTTGAAGTCCTTCGCACGTCCGGTGCCGGTCTCGCCGGCCAGTGACGGAAGTGGAGAGTACTATCCGACCCTCCACCAACCAAAGGAGTGTATTCTCTCTGAGTGATCCGGACTGTATTGTGCTTTGCAGCCAGGAGTGTTGGAAACATGCGCTCTTCTTTGTGAAATTATTGCCTTGTGAAGCCCTCATAGGGTTCCAATAAGGATGTAAGGTTTCTCCGTGTGCGTCACATCTTACAACGGAATTGCTTCCCCGGTCATTGGCAACTAGGAATGCGTAGGAAAATGGTAGAACATGCAGACTGGGGCTGACGCCTTAATATGTGCACTTGACAGGTTGAATATTTGACTGTGCTCTCATCCAAAGAAGAATAATGGAGCGCTCAGCTGGTCCGAATGATATAAGCTGGATTTCATGGCCTTATCCTGTTCCACTTGCTCGTCTTGAATTAGTTATTTTTGCACCCACTTGGCTGAATACTTAGGGCTAGCAATACCCGTCAGAAATGTTTGGTAAAAACAGCTAAGCTGTTGACTTCACCACCTTAATGCGCTGATCAGGCGCATTCCAAATCGTCTGCCTTTTGACACTTCACTAAAAAGCATGCCGCGCGTTTTATTTTCGGAACCACGTTTCGATGCCCAGAAGACGTCGACCCAGAGGCTCTCAAATATGGCGTAACCTGCGGTGAGGGCTTGGCGCGTGCCTTCCATCCCGACCACCCACACGAGAGCAGAGAGAAAATTCGGTGATGGGGACCCTATGCCAGGAAATGAAGTGTCAGCGTACCCGTACGGCAGGTATTGCGTTCGTTGAGCCGTATATACCCGTAAAGGCGCAGGCAGGGCCAGTGGACCACCCTGCGCGTGTCCTCGCAAGACACTCTCGCAACAAACACAGCGGAAAAGGCGGCTGTGGTGGTGCAGACCTGCGTTTTGGCATTCCACGTTGCAGCCAGGCTTCCCTTCCGGCATTGTTCTGCGGACGCCGAACGCTCGCTTGCTGGCCGCCGCCGCGGCCACATTGCATACGTTCCTATGCTGGTCCGGGCATCTTCCACAAGTAGGCGTCTGGAATCACCTTACATTCCCGCTGGTGGGAAGCAATCTCTTCTCGAATGCTGGCCGGTTTCCGTCGGCCGGAGACCGATTCGTTTCTTATCCGCAGCTAAACTGTTTGACCGTCCGCACTTAATCCTACGGCGGCCGCCGCAGCGGCCCGCAATTGACGCACTCGATGGAGTCACCTTGGCGGTGATCGCACGGACTGCTCACTTTTTAGTTGGGGCTAGCTTAATCCCCCGACGTCCACCGACATCTGGAAGCCGCGTGCCCGTGCGGCAGACCGTCGGTTTACCCTCTCTTCGCCAAGTTTATCGGGATTTTCACAAAGTTTGTGACCTCAAAACGATCCTCGAAGCGCTCCGCTAACGGCTCGTGGACGCACGTCCTTGCGCGTCCACTCCGACCGCCGCTATGGCTGTCAGTCCCCGCCCCGTTCCCTCCGCCCATTCTTTCCTAATTCAGTCATGTCGTGCACGCTGTTGCGGCGCAGTGGCTTCCCGCTCGAGTCTCCTCCCGCGTACCTACCTCACTAATGCAGCACACGCGGCTGCTGCGCTGCAAGCTCCAGCTGCAGCACTGTTTTATCGGATTGCGTCGGTGGTCAATTCCCTCATCGTCCGCTGCTTTTTCCGCCACCAACCGACGGTGCTCGCTGATCGCTTAGTGCGCGCTATTTATCCTCTCGTGCCTGCATGCGCGTTTGGCGCTGCTAGTGCTGGCCTCTTAATCGCTCCATTGTTGACCCACTGGAGAGCGCAATTCGCTGCCGCCAATCGTCGTGAAGAGCTTTGATATTATTACGGATTAAGCTTCGCTATCAACTCCGCCAAAGCTTACGTGTGTCAAGCGCAAATTTTGCGAGCGACCGGCGGAGACCTGCAGCTTCCTCGCTAGTCTGGCATCCTTGTGAACAATTCTCGCCGAATTTCTGTCAAGGTAGGGGTGCTCGCCGCCTGGGACTTCGACTCAACCTTCGTAATTGGTGTAGGTGAGCAAAGTTTCAGGTGTGCAAGCACACCTTACACGCGCTGCTGGCAGTAAGTGACTGAACAAGGTATGACTTCAGGATAGTTCAGTCAACCGAGAGTCCTTTTAACGTTTTAGAAGAAACCTTTGTTGCCATATAAGTGAGGAAGCCTACGCTTGCGATCTGATTAAATTTTAAGCGTTAAGCACGCTCTCATTTCGATTTAGAAGTTAGCGATTAAAACTGGATAGTGAAATGCTACTGATGCATGAAAATGCTCTGCTGATGTATGCAACAGACTATTTCTAGAAGGCCGCAGAAGGCCCGTCGTCGGACGTGACAGAGGAGTCGTCCACTCAACAGACGCGAAAGCGCCCTTTATCGCAGGAAGCAGAGCCCGCATCCGCAGGATCGGGGGACGAAGATAACAACGATGGCGAGCAGACCGGCAGTGCGTCCAAGTCTCGCCTAGCCGGACGAGTTACACGACTTAAGGCCGTACCGAGACGGAACATCGACCCGAAACGTTTCGGCATCGAACCCAAGAAGCTCAAAGAGATCACGGTGCGTTAAGTCGTGGTTTAGCTGAAACTACACTCACATCTTAGAAACCGATAGAGTAAACGAATGACAAACGCCTACATCGTAAATTGCGAGATTTCAGGTGACCAATGAGGATATCGAAGCCGTTTATAAGACTCTGGGTGTGGACGCAGACGATTCAAGCGTTCGGCTGCACTCTCTCTTCATCAAGGGTGTCGACGGCATGAACCCGTACGATATCGCTAAGTAAGTTTTATTCTTTCTCAGGACGATCTAGGAGTACGAGCAAAAGCACGAAATATTTCCACATTGACAGTCGGAAGACAGTATTGGTCCCCATAACACGCTCGGAATTCTTTGTCGCTTCTCCTCGTCTCGCCCGCAGCAAGGACAAGCCCTACCCAGGGACCGCACTTTCGTAGGGCCAAAGATCCTGAGCCTGGCTTTCCTGGAGTCCTAGTGCATATAAATGCGGCGCGTTGTTTAGTGACTCCCGAATTGGTTTATGTTTCCGCAGGGCTGGCTCTCGCCTCGACGAGAGTTGCTAACGCTGCGCTAGCAGCACGGCGATTGTTTATGCGAACGTGTCGACGGCGGCAGCGGTCCTGGCGGTGCCATTGCCAGCATCCATCCACAAGTTGCGGTTAGAGCGGCGGCAAATTTGCCTCGACCACCGCACGGGGCCTACGGCTACTTTCGGCTGTCGGTTGTTAAGACACGGCGGGCGCAGATTTATGAGACGCAAGACCAGCGAGCACTTCCGTCCATATCGGTTCCGACGAGTCGACAACCACATGCACGAACCATTCAGTTCCACAACTATTAAACACAGGGATACAAGCATTGAGGAAATTGAGAGGGATGCAGCACTGCAGTGCGTCATTACGAACAATTTACACAAAGAGCAGAGCCCATAGGTAGACAACGACGAACTCCTCGTAGGCCGGCTTCAGACGTCTGAACAATGTTCCTATGGGTCGGAAACGGAACCTTGTGCGAATGTGTTGCGTAGTCACGCGAGCCAGCTGCGGGGTTATGTCTTACAAGTTAGTGTTCGGTAAGCTCCAGAAAAACGCGCTGTTTGGGTGTGAGCTTTTCATGCAAGAGATTTGGTATGAAAATTGCTGACAACGCAGCGCACATGGGACTTGGTGGCTGCTAGATCTGTGATTGCCGAGCTTCTCTTGAAGCTTAATATCCCGCATCCGGCTCGTTCACACATGGCTTGTATAGCTAGCAGCGGTTCGCTTGGTGTAAAAAGTCGTCATCAAAATCCTGCTCATCAAGCCGGCGTAAAAAAATGATCGCCAGCGCGCCAAGTGCCTCCCGTCGCTTCCGCTTCCAATTGGAAACGCGTCGGAGCGTACTAATCAGAGGGCTAAATCTCGCTGGCACACGCATCACTGCGTTTTGTCTTAGCCCCCATCCATCGCGCACTCATTCGATTTCGCCCTCGGTCTGTCAAGCTTGTGGTGGCCCACCGCCAGCAACGAGTGGGTGTTCGCCCGTTGTCGGTGTGCCGAGAGTGCACTTCTCGCTACCGCACTGCGGCGATGTCAGCGACGTTCAGCGTACGCGCGCGTCCGGAATGAGGTGCCGCCGGAGGCCGTCGAGGATTGTTAATGGAGTAAGATAGCCGTGGTCAACGCGCGAGCGAGGCTATGAGTCCCGCTGTCATATGGAAAATGGATGGGACGTTAGCTCTTGTCATGCTCATTCATTCTCCGTGCTCATCGCACGGAACAAACGTAATGGCGGTGGAGGAAAACGGCCAAGTGTGCCAGAATTCGTAATGCTAACCGTTGCGTGCAACACGCTTCGAGGCCGTGGGTGTAAGTAGCGGAAAGCGTACGACGCCGCTAAGACTTGCATATCAGACGAAGGCGAAATAAATACGCTGAAGTGGCGACTTAACACTTTTACCGAAGGGAACAACCCTTAGGAAAAATATTCTATCCGGAATTGCAAAGATCTAAGCTAGCACACAGATGGCTGGTATAAGCATAGGAACTTGGCTGGTGAGTAGCGTAGTGTTTCTCAGCAGCTTTAGCGATGGCCAACGTTCCGTTAGCCTCATGATAAAAAACCGAGAAAATGAGAAGTACTTTAAAGCTTTCTTTAAATACATTGCTTCCAGAATCTTTGCTGAATACGGAAAACCGGAATCCGTGCGACTCGTCGATGAGGCCTCGTGCATTATTCGATGGAACAACGCAGCGGAAGCGGCACAGGTATCCAGCTCAAAACTCCTGTGGCAAACAGGAAGTATGTTCCAGATTCTCTTCGACATGACCCGTCCGCTGTTGCGCGTGCGCAGCGCTAAGGTGCCTGAAGAGGGCGAGCTGTCGGGTAGCGAGGAAGAAGAGGAAGGTATGTATTTTCTAAACGTTTTGCTTGTTACCGATATTGTCTAAGTGTATCCTATAGGACGCCTTTAGGACAAGTCAAGGAGGAGAATGGGGACGACGTGGCGGTCGTTCAGTGTAAGTTTGCGTTGGACGTTGATTTCTACATACTGGGTTTTCCTTGCATGGTTGTTGGATGACTATGCGGGATCAGGGTGCGGCTTTCCCAGGCTTCACCCCTTGACGAATGTCAGTAGTGTGTGAACTCATTGGCTCTGACCCGACCGCACGCTGCGAAGATTGACCTCAGCGGTTGTTGCTTCGCCACCGAGTGTTGTGCGATTCCTTTCATTTTGGAGGTTGAAAAGGCAATTAGTGTGCCGCGTGGTGGACGGACCCCACCGTGGGGCGTGCGGTCTGTTTGGCAGGGATGGGTGAGTGTGGGTTCATCAATCGTCCATATTTGACGTATCCCAACAACAACGAAATGTTCCACTATGATTGAGTGAATGCGGCCTTTGTGCGCGCGCTGGATCGGCTTTGTCGGTGCGCGACTGCGATGTGGCCGCGACTGTGGCGGATGTCTCTCAGTTAGCGCGCAGAGAACCGCCGATGCGATCGTAGGGAGCGAGTCGCCCCAGCGCGTACCACGGATGTCCGTCGGTAGGCCGTCGTGGTTGTGTGGTGAACAGCGCAAAGTCGAAGGCACTAACGTTGTAAGAGACGCGCGAAACACCGGTTGCTGAATTAGCCAATTACATTGCGCACAGCGGAAATATGCCGGGTCGTTACCGGAGCGCAACGCTTTACGGTGACCGCATATTACCGGCACTAATAGCCGGAGTAACGAGGGCCGAATGAACGCAATAATATGGTGCTGGGAAGTCCCAATTGTCGGGCCACAACGCATTGAAGCAATGAGCGGTCTTTAGCGGCACAGAGGAGGCGCAAAAAGCGACTTGACTCATTGGAGGTCGTCGAAATCGATGTCGATACGGTTAAGGTGCCGCCAGGTACATTTCGAGCATTAAGACTCGCAAGACAGCGAACATTCTAGGCAAATGGCGAGTGATCGTACGACACGTTCCCGAAAGCCGCTTGCTGTTGGCCCGGATTGCGACCGGCTATGAGGTGCGTCTCGCCGTGACTGGCACTGCTATCAGGCTAAGCGCGGAGCAGAAGCAGGCTGCTGATTCTAAGCGAGGACGCTTCGATGATGGTAGGTTACTCTTCTTGCTAACCTGCTTTTTTCGAAGTTCGCGGCATTTCAACTCTTTTCAGACGGCTTCGAGTACAAGTGGTCGGTGCAACAGGATAAGGTGCGCGCGGGTCTCAACGTGTTCGACGAGAAAGGACAGGAGCTTGATTGGGACTACGAGGTAGGGCTTAACTCACGTATCAATCTTGGTTTATTCCTGCTTTAGCACGACACTCGGTTCTACGACAAAGACTCTTCGGGAGAAGACGAGGACAAGCCGAAGGAATCTGACGCCAAGCAACACGAAGTGGCTGTAGAGTCACCAGGCCCAGTGGAAACCACTGTTGGGGGCAGGCAGATTCGTTCACGCGGACGCGGTACTAAGAAGTTCTTTGCCTTTGCGTCGAAATCATCTGACGAAGACAGTGATGCTGCATAACCCCATGTCCTTGTACAACGGCGCATCTTATTTATTTGTAAACAGGTTGACAAGTACCTTTCTACTTTGTTCTCTTCCAATAAAAGTGGATAGCACAATGGTACCTGTGGATTGCACCCGTTCATAGACATTCAAGTCATTCACGACACGCATTTTTTCACGCTATGCTTCTCGTCGTTTCAAGCGCATGCTGGTAAAGCATGAAGCGGCATGTTTCCCAGGAGACCATGCCTTAGGAGCACGGGTCTATGAGGAGTAGAAGCTACGCGTTGTCAACACACTATTGTCTAGGATGCTTTCTTCGTTCTATGTATAAGCTTCGAAGTAGCCGTCTGGCAAACTTCAAGTTTTAAAAGACCGCAGGTTCTGACACGAAAATGTATCGTAGTTTATGGCGGGAACGCGCTCTGAAGCATTGTTTGCCTCAAAAGGGAGCAGTTTCCAGCACGACCTCATTGACCGGTCAAATGCCCAGTTGGGCGGCAATTACGACGGATTACGACGCTCGGCCCCGGAAAAATTTGTGTAGTGTGAATGTTGTGCCTGAAGTAGATGTTTTGCGAAAGACACCTTAGTTTAATTACTGTTCGGATTTCCATGCACGTTAGGCTAAGTATCTGAAGTGTAGCTACGTTTTAATGTTTCAGCATATCACAATGAGCGGCGAAGACGTTTTCTCAAACCGTTCAGCTGCCAGTCTCCGCCCGTCCTTGAGGTAATTATTTGCGCCTGAAAGCTTGACCCTTGAAAGCATTTAGCGAGGACAACTTGTCAGTGCTTCTTGATCAGTCGGGTAAGTGTATGGAGAAGTTCCTAGCTATATGCTTTACGTGTATGCAGTTCACTAGACAGATTTAGCATCACACCCAGGCGTACACCAGGAACTCGTACGAAAGCTGACGGACAAGATCCGAGATCTTGAAAGCGAGAACACTGCTCTCAGGCGCAGCCTACCGCATCTGAAAGCTACCACGGGAAAGAATGTCACTGACGAGGTAAATTATGCAATTTTTTAAAGAAAGACGTGGTCAGCACTGTTTAGTTCGTTCGTCTCGGTAACGCTCTGGAAGAGAAGCGCGAAGAACACGAGGCGCTGGCCAGCGAGTTCGATAAGGTTCGTGCCAATTGGAATACCTCGAAAATAACTCTTTGATCTTAGCTCAAGAAAAGATTTCGCGACTTGGAAGCACGTGCTCGCGAGGAGAAGAAGCGTCTCGAGGAGAAGATCCAGCAGACCATCGAGCGCGCCAACAACTTCGAGCGCGACAACCAGCGTGTATGTTAGCCATTACGTTGCAGTTGAGTGACAAGAAACGTTTAGCTGCGAATGAAGCTCGAGGAGGACGAGTCTCGGATCTTCCATTTGGAACGCGGCGGGCAGCGGGACGACGCGCGTGCAGAACCTGCAGAGGACATCGATGAGGACCCGTCCAGTGCCGACACCACTGACGAGTAATGCAGAATGTTTCGGTGTTCACTCACTGAAATAGCCGTTGTAGGTTTTACCAACTTCATGCTCGCGTCGCGCGCACCGCTGGCGAAAACTCTCGCCTTAAGGAGCAGCTCGCCGATGCGCAGAAAAGGATCGAAGAACTCGCACAGCAGGTATGTTACCGAAGATGGCTTAGAAGCAGAGAGAAGGATGTAATGCCGGATTGTTACATATGAACTGACAAAAAGGACCTATCCGAAGTAGCACTTTGAACTTTGTCAGTCTTTGAAAGCGTTTTGCTTGCCTTTGAAATTTTAAAAATCAACAGTGTGTCTTTAGCTAAACATCCCCGAGTCGTTTTCCGCAGAGCCGAAATCCAGCGACTTGGCGACGGAGCTGGAAGCGGCAAAGAAGGAGCTGCGCAAGAAGACGCAGCTGATCAAAGCCCTGCTAAAGAGCGCTAAGGAGTCTGCTGAGGTAAGCCTTGGCTAAGGTAAAGACGTAAAAGGTTTACACTGACTTTTAGGGTACCTCCGCGTCCAACGTCTTCGGCGCAGACTTCTCTAACATGTCTGTGGACGAGGGCGACGATCGCATGCTCGTCGCAGGCCTGCTCCACATGCTCAACCGGCTGAATGACAACTGGCAGTCGAATGCCAACCTTCACAAGGAGATCGTCGACTTCCTCCGCGAGAAGGGATACGCTCCCGACGACCAGCAGATCGCTCGCCTGACGCAGACCTTCCGGAAGCAGGTAGACCTGAATGCGGAAATTCTACAGTACCTACGCCGTTCTTCAGATGAGACAGAATACTAAGATCCTGGGCACCGGAAACGACGAGTTGGTGAAGGACTATGAAGACGCGTCCGGCCTTGCGACACACATGAAGCGCGTGGACGAAGAGACTTCGAGCTATGCGGACACGGACCGCGAGGACGACGAGTCCAGCTACGCTGGCTCGATTCGCGGTGAACGCGTCTTCAACGCCTCGGTGGTCTTTGACATGGTAGGCTAGCTTTTGGGATGAAACCAGCTGACCCTGTCGGGGAGCGACGCGAATCACGGATGAGGTCACCACTGGACTTTTAGACTCACGACATCGCCAACCATTCTCAAGCGGTGATCGAAGACATGCACGCAGTTGGAGACCGCATGAGGAACATGAAGAAACTGTGCCGAAACCTCTTCGAGAAGGCACGCTAGACGGTCTGGCCTCATCACACTGTAAAACATGAATTCAGCTCCGAGACACTGCATTCTTTCTGGAGCAGTTGCTCGAGCGAGTTGAGCAGAGCGAAGGCAACAAGTCTCTTATCGACAAGATCCGCGGTCTCCAGCTCGACCTCGACCAGTCGATGGGCGAAGCAGACGCGGCTACCAAGGACATCAAACGTACTGCCTAGACACTTTAAGCATAATGCATTGATTGCTTAGGCGTACAAGACAACATGCGTTCTTTGCATGAGCTCCTGGAGCAGTCACTGGATCAATCTGCTTTGTCGCGGCCAAACCAGACCAATGCCGACAAGTCGTCGGAGCTCGTAGCATTCCAGAAGTCATTCGCTGAGAAGGCCGAATTTGCCAATGAGGTCTTCCAGGTGTGGAATTTTTCTCGTTGAATGCTTACTCCGCAAAACATGCGATTAAAACATCTGACTCCCCCATAACCGCCAAGTTTAGCTGCGCAGCAAGGTGGCCGCTACGGACAAGGAATGCAACGCTCTCCGAATGGCTCTTGACCGCGAGCTGCAGCATAAGCGCACCTTGGCCGAAGAGAAGGCGGCTGCCCTCGAGGGAAAGCGTGATGTCGAAGCCGAGTGCGCGGATCTCAAAGACCACATTGAGGTTCATACACTTCGTTGGTTTCTTAAAACGGCGTACTTCTAGGAGCTGAAAAACACCTTAGAGTCGATGCAGCTTCAGTACTCGAGTGCCGTCGAGACCAACGAGACTCTGCGTCAGGTTCGTATTGTCCTTTTGACGTTTTATAACACCACAATTTCAGACTCTTGAAGCCGAACGCGATCGGGTGGACGAGGTTCGCCGAGAATTCACCGAGTGCCAACAGCGCTTCGAGCGCATTCGCGATGATCTTCAACGCCAGGTCGAGGCTTACGAAGCCGAGGTAGACTACCTTAACGCGAAAGCTTCTTAGCTGGTGTATTTCAGCTTCGACGCGCGGAGGAGAAGGAGGCACTAATCCTCGAACTTCGTCAGGAGAACCTGCACTTGCTCGAGCAGAACCGCCAGTTGCAGGACGACATCAACCAGCGGCTGGACGAGATTGACAAACAGACTCGTTTGGTGAAGGAGTATTCTGAGAAGGTCGCTCGGTCCGAGGTATGCACTTGGAGCGTTGTGCTTATGGAAAAGCTGGCTTGTTATAGGAACTAACTGACACGCTCAAGGTAGAACTTGAGTCGAAGAAGGACTCGGAAGAACAGCTGCTTCAGGAATGCGCTGAAAAGCTCGCTCATGCTCACGTAAGCGCTCGTTGTGCGTACTCCCTGCTGAAAAGGTCATTTTAAGGAGCTGAACGAGGTGCTCGAAGCCGAGTTGAAGTTGAAGAAGGAGGAAGCGGACGAACTGGCCTACAACCTTCAGCTTCTTCGTCAGTCGTCTGGTGAGACAAAGACCGGTGATGCCGCCGGTGCTCATGCGCACTCTCCCACCGACCGGATTGCATCGGTTAGTGAAACCACGTTATGTCTTACGGTCTGTCTGTTTAGGCTTCCACTCTGCGTCACTCTCAGTCGTCGTCCCACGAGGCCGTCGACGAGCACGGACACTCTCGAATTCCGAAGCTTCACACTTCCAAGGTTGAGCATACATTCTGTCTGATTACTGATCTTCGCGCTTCAGTCATCGACACCCGCAGTCGATCCGCGCATCATTAAGCAGGTGGAGAGTCTGCGTCGGGAGGCCGACGAGAGTCGCAAGATGCTTCTGGACATTCGCAAAGCCCTTCCCATTGACGACGCTCCGGAGTCGCAACGGTTCACCGTGGAAGACGCGCAGAACATCGTTCAGTTCATCCGTGAAGCCGTCGACTTGAAGCGACGTACTGAAGACGAGCACCGCGTGTTGTCCGAGGCGAACCGGGTCATGGTGGAGAAGCTGACGTCTGGGTACGTCGACATTCTTCGTTGTTCTCCATAGCAACTTATCCGTTGAATTGTCTTATTTCCGCGTCATCTTGTCTATTTTAGAGCCGCAGGAAGTGGCTTTGCGCTAGATCTTCCGGCACTTGGTCTCGACGACACTTCTACCATCGACTCTGACGGTGAAGGTGATTGGTCCCGACTTTTTTCCGGGAAATGAATCTCTCTTTTAGACAACGTGAAAGACTTCGAGCAGTTCCATTCGTTCCTCTGCGACTGCGATGAGCGTTCGAACAAGCTCGTGCAGACGCTGAAGAAGGTTGATGCCGAGTACTTGGCACATAACTTTGAAAAGGTAAGGTCATCACCTTTGAAATTTGGGTATTACTCTGTGAGGAACTACATTCCGACGTGCTTAGTGGAACGTGTTTAGTAACCAAGACTTTCAGATGCCTGAGCTGCTGGTCGACGTGCTGAAGCAGAGTCGCAACTTGCGTTCCATGATCCACAACATCGCCAAGTACTTCGCGTCGCAGAAGGAGAATGTTCCGGTAGTAACTTTCATGATTTCATTCTCTAATCGTTGCATCTTTCAGCATGCCGACATGAACTTGGGTCGCGAGATCCGCAAGCAGCTGCAGGAGATCTACGCCACGCTCAAGGACGCCGGAGCGAGCAGCACCTCGTCCAAGTACAAGGGAACGTCTTCGGCACGCTGATCTCGCTGTCGTTACTTACTAACCTTTATCTTGCCGTTGTAACCTTTTTTCTGTCGGGACTACTTCGGTATCGGTACGTTCCCGCATGCACTAGCAATGTGCTTCGCTTTCCTTTGTGTTTCAAAGCAGTTTTCCTTTCTCGGCTGCCGTCCTTACTGTCTGGCTCTTTATCGAAAGTAAAGATAGTGATCTCAGCGCTCTCCGCCTTTGTGATTTCAACGGCCATGCAGCGACCTACAGGCCTCACAAGCCATTCACACCGAAAATTCCATACACACTTGCTGAAGGCGCTACAGTGGCGTAGCGACAGTTGGGGCAGGGGGCCATGGCGCCCCTAAATTTAGGAGGGTTCGAAAAGTAGCAAAGGGGGGACCCTTATGTTCGCGGCGGCCGAAGTCCGCCGCGAGATTCTCGGTACGCCACTGAGGCGCTATGAAGATTGTGATCTTGCTTGCCTAAACCACTTCAATGTTTTTTACGCAGAACTTTGATGCTGGGCTTCTGGGATTTATTTAAGGACATGTTTACAAAATGCTACGTAAGACCGTTACACGGGTAGTAGTTAGCGAAGTGACTAAGAACAGGCGTACAAGTGGGCGTTACGAAGAGCCTGAGTACAAGAGGAGGGAGTAAAGCCGAGTTAGACAGCCGAGAGAAAGAGTACGGCATACAATTATTGACTTAGTGTGCGCTACATGTCTATTTACATCGACAGCTAGGTGCCTATTCCTCGAGCGTTTAGTTCTTGAGAAGGGTAGCCACAGCCTTCTCGACGAGTGCATCGATGCGATCGATTTTCTCCACGAGCTTGGTGGTGTCAACTGGTGTGCCCTGCGAGTAAGCGACCTCGTTGTCCAGGCTCTGCACGCTGTTCAAGAGGTTCGAAAGAGTTGCCTTCAGCTGAACGGCGACTTGGGCGTTCTCCGATGCCTCAAGGTGGAGCCAAGCGTAGGCGAACTCAACCAGTTGCAAGGCCTAAAGTCAGAAAACTTATTTTTTCAGCAAAGAATGGACTNAACTTCGTCCTCTAATCTTTGCATCTTTTAGCATGCCGACATGAACTTGGGTCGCGAGATCCGCAAGCAGCTGCAGGAGATCTACGCCACGCTCAAGGACGCCGGAGCGAGCAGCACATCCTCCAAGTACAAGGGAACGTCTTCGGCACGCTGATCTCGCTGTCGTTACTTACTAACCTTTATTTTACCGTTGTAACCTTTTTTCTGTCGGGACTACTTCGGTATCGGTACGTTCCCGCATGCACTAGCAATGTGCTTCGCTTTCCTTTGTGTTTCAAAGCAGTTTTCCTCTCTCGGCTGCCGTCCTTACTGTCTGGCTCTTTATCGAAAGTAAAGCCAGTGATCTCAGCGCTCTCCGGCTTTGTGTTTGCAACGGCCAATGCAGCGACCTACAGGTCTCACAAGCCATTCACACCGAAAATTCCATACACACTTGCTGAAGGCGCTAGCGACAGTAGGGGCAGGGGGGTCATGGCGCCCCCTAAATTTAGGAGGGTTCGAAAAGTAGCAAAGACCCTTATGTTCGCGGCGGCTGAAGTCCGCCGCGAAAAATATGGTAAGGGGGTACCAAGGGGCGTTTTTCGGCGGACAAGATCTTGGNTGACTAAGAACAGGCGTACAAGTGGGCGTTACGAAGAGCCTGAGTACAAGAGGAGGGAGTAAAGCCGAGTTAGACAGCCGAGAGAAAGAGTACGGCATACAATTATTGACTTAGTGTGCGCTACATGTCTATTTACATCGACAGCTAGGTGCCTATTCCTCGAGCGTTTAGTTCTTGAGAAGGGTAGCCACAGCCTTCTCGACGAGTGCATCGATGCGATCGATTTTCTCCACGAGCTTGGTGGTGTCAACTGGTGTGCCCTGCGAGTAAGCGACCTCGTTGTCCAGGCTCTGCACGCTGTTCAAGAGGTTCGAAAGAGTTGCCTTCAGCTGAACGGCGACTTGGGCGTTCTCCGATGCCTCAAGGTGGAGCCAAGCGTAGGCGAACTCAACCAGTTGCAAGGCCTAAAGTCAGAAAACTTATTTTTTCAGCAAAGAATGGACTGCTTCCGTTGAAGCCGTTGCTTACAGTTTTGCGAATCTCCACGAAACGGCGCTCCACCTTGTAGTCGGTCAGCTTGCGCATCATCCTGGCCAGCTTCTGACCAGACTCCACATCGTAGCGTACGTTCCTTGCCTCAGCAGACACTGCGCGCAAGCTGTTGCTTCCCTTCTCACCAGTCGCAAGCGTCGACCATTCCTTCATTTGGACGCATGAAAGTGGCCAGTGAGGCTCCGACTTGCAACCGAGGCACCAGTGCGTACCGCAGCGAGTGCAGTTTGCCTGGTCGAAATCTAAAGGCGATCGTCAGTGTGCACAGACGTTGTGTTATCGCACCTCCGATGTCGCTAGTCATGAGCAGCTCGTGGTCGTTGGGGCACTCCGAAACAAATTTTCCCTGAGCAATCGCCGTCTGAGCCAGCAGAAGGCGTGAGTAGAAGGCCACCAAGGGCAGTGGAAGTATAGCCATCAAGAGGTCAGACGGAACTTGGTGAGCACATTCGTCATTCTGAAAGAAGTTAGATGTTTCTGATAAATCAATCGGTACACGTCGTCCAATAATCAGTCAAGCTCTAATTTGGTCGAATGGAACATGATACGTACAAGGCAAACGAAGGGCACTCGCTTGCAGCTGAGCTGCGCGTGGAACTGAGACGTCAAGCACTTAACGCAGAACGTATGGCCGCATGAATCCAATTCGAGCAGCTGATCGCCGTCGGTGTCACCGCACTCGTCACACGCCTGAAGAGGGGCATCGTTTAGACGCACAGAAATCTTTTCGTGTTTACCTCCTTGAGGCTACGAGTGAGTTCCATCTTCGACGGTACTGGACTCTTTGCGGTATCGTCATCGTCAAACAGTAGAACGTCTTGCATCTCGACGTACTCAAAGTCCTCGTCTAGCATGTCGGCTTCAGGCACCGCTTGGTCAGCCTCCGAAGGGTACTCGATCGCATTGACGTCATCCGTCTTAGCGAGCACATCGTAGTCGCTAAGCGGTTCGACGGGCTTGGACAGTCGCTGAGAATAGACGTAACGCTTGGCATGCAGCTCGTTGTCGAGACCTTTGACGCTAAATTAGGTTTATGCGACGAACAAGGCCGAAATGCCACTTACCTCTTAGCAAGCGGCTCGCAAGTCTTCAAGACTGCATCGACAAGGCTGGCAAGAGTGTCGCGAGTACGCCCCAGGAACTCCATCCGAATGTGATCAGGGTCCTTGGCGCACTTCAAGGCACTGTTCACGAAGACCTTGACCTTCTGGGTGCTCAGATGCTGAAGGGTAAGGCAGAGCAACGGCTTCCGGGGAAGTGCTTGTTGGGTCAACTCGGCAGTGAGATCAAGGAATAGTCGAGACTTGGCATCGTTCAGCCACCGGAAGTTGCGACCGGGAGAAACTTGAAGCGCCTCGCATTGCAAATGCCACTGCTCGAGCTTGCTTATGTTGAACTTAGCAAGAGGAATCTCGAAGACATCCACGAGCGAGTCGCTGCGCAGCTCGACCTGCACGTCCGCAACGGCGTCCTCTTCATCGTCAATAGTCTCGATCGACTAAAATGACACAAAACTAGGCAGTAAATTCAACGCGACTGTTACCTTCATTGACTGGTTTTCGAAGCTCTCCGTCGACTTGTTTCGGACGAATACCGGCGGATCGCTCTCCTGGATGAAGTCCGCAAGCGTGTATGTGTTCTCGCGATGACGGTAGTGCGATTCGTCGATCACCGGCACTTCACCGTCGTCGTCCACGTTGCTGTACGTGCTCACGTCCATTACCGCGCGACGAATCGCCTTCACCGGGCGACGCTCTGAAAACATGTGCTTAGCCATCCGTAAGAACTGGCGATTTAGCTCTTACTCTTGGGACACTTTGCGACAAGGCACTTAGTGACCGGATGCGCCTTGGAGATGACATACTGAACGTGCACTTTTAGTGGCGATGCAGAAATTTCGTCCGCAAGAAGCTCGTCCTCGGTGGCCATCAGTGACTTGCCACATGCACCCTTCGACGAGCGGGCTTGGCGCAGTGAGATCGATTCGTCCGCTTCCAGGCGGTAGAAGTTCTTCACGTACTTGTCTAGGAATGCCGAGATTGTACGTAAGCACATTCATTGACCTTCTTACCAATACGGCCGTCCGCAGAGAAGTAGGAGTCCACAGCGGACACTTCCACTTGGCTGTCCGGGAGCGCAGCTCGAACGCAGCCCGCTGCGTCCACCGTTTCCCAGCGAGCCTTGCGGTTCAGCGAGTACTGAACGTTCTCGCCGAAGTCCTCCATTTGACCGGAGACAAGACGGGTGCGTCGCTTCTGCAATAAGCAACTTACAACCTTCGTTCATCTCTTATTATCTACCTTTCCAACGCCCTCATCCGCAACCACGGTCTTCGTGACGTAGCCCTTGGTTGCCAGTTGACGCTGGATGAAGGCCTCGCCGGCATTGCGACGTCCCTTCTTGTTGCGACGGTCCGCAAGCGGCTTCGAGTCAAGGGCAGGGAATTCGCTCTCGCTAAAGATTGAAGCATGTATATCAAGGGCCTGTCACTAGAAAAAAGTAAATGAACGTGACAACGCAGCTTTAGTGCTCAAAAGAAGCCTCCTTCTCCTTTAGTGCTCAAAAATCAACAAAAACAAGTTTGCAGGCACTTGCAGGCATTTGTATCAGGATATGTTTGTTAATATTTTTGCTTTCATTTCGGCGTTGTAAGCGCTTCGTTGCACCCAGCAGTGGATGTGTTCTCTTGCAGCTGTGCTGGCAACAAAGAACGCCGCTCACAACACTCCAATTGATTCACGCATAGGAAACAGCTGACAAGGAGTGAAAAACGAAGTGTTGGGGCGAACTCTCAGGCTCGAGCATTCATCGCAGCAACTCCGATCGCCTTTTTTCGTTCCCCTTAACAAGTCGCCCTTTCTCCCTGAGCTGAACTGGGTGAGTCCAATAAAAAATTATGTATGTCGTTTCCGTTCTATGGATTTTCGACTTACGAAATAACGGAAGGGTGTACAATACGACCGAGGTAAGGGTGACGAATCAATTTGAATTCTTTCGAAACAATGTCTCTTCATACAGTCCGAGAAAAAAATAACGGAAAGCTTACTCGAACACGTAGTTGTCGGTGACCTTGTTCACGGCGCACTTGGAAGAGTTGTCGAGAACGGCCGCCATTTTCTCGAAAAGCTCGGGGTATCGACCAGCGATCTGAAGGTGTCTGCAAAAATCGCACTTTGAAATGATGAAATCACAAAAGTAAAATGCTTCCAAGATAAGAAAACACAAGAAGGTGCACGAATATGCAGAGCACGCGTGACGGCATAGCACCAGGAGCATATACTTATTCACAGCACGACAACAAGGAAATTCCTAGCATAGCAAGATTGATAGCATGTGGCCAGTTACGCGTTTACTTCAGTTAAGCATATCTCCGTCAGACATAAGTGGGGTAAAACGAATATAAAATGGTTGGCATAGGCTTAAATGATCCCTGTTGAACACTTTGAGGAGTAAGGGTAGGCCTGGAAATACATCTTGTAAGTCTGTATTCCCCTTAAAAGGCACATGTGGCAGAAGCCCTCTGTGCTTCCCATTCTCGCCGGCACTCACACGGAAGACTTCCTTGTACGGCAGGACAGCGCTTTCGCACTCACACATCCAAAGTGAAACAGCGCAGGCCAAAGCCGGCGAAGAGGGCGGTCCTTCGTGCAGCGGGCAGGAGGAAGCCGCCTGTCACTACCGGCCCGTTTTTCCTTCCGCAGCGATCAGCTGATCGTGCTTTGTGTCCGCTCCTTACATGCGCATTTCACAAAGAGAGAAACACTGTTGTCAGCGGCGCACGCGTTCCACTTGTGTGATCGACACCCACAAAAAATGGAGGAAAGAGTCACCCTCGCAAACGGTACGCTGTGAACTTTCATTCTCTCAGGCACTGGTGGCGGTTACGAAAGGCATGACGACAAACGCATAGAAGCGTTTAAACATCAGTGCTTACGAAGCATGACGCCATTGCTATTACGCAATGAAACTCGCGCTGATCGTATGCGCACGCTTGAAACCGGTTGTTTACCTTATCGCGCAGCACCTGAGTGTTCTCTGCACCGATAGGAGCCTCTGCGGAACGACAAAGAGCGCTGCAGAAGACTGCGCTCTACTTCTTATAAACAAATCCCAGGGAAGGGAAGAATGTTTACTTCTGAGCGGGTAAAAGGTGATTTGTTTACGTGAATCGAATAAAGGAAGGTGTCAGACGGCCGGTATGCGCGATAACAAGTACCGTGAGCATGTGACGGGCATAGGTAGATCGGTGTTGGAAGAGCAAGGCGAAAAAGGCACTCTTCCAATAGTATAAAGATACGAACCGGAAGTTGGAGAGTTCAGAAAAATACCAGAATGAGTCAAACTTAAGCCTCATATTAACCGCATGACGAAAAATGGCCCTCGTCGCCAAGGTATACTTTGGTGGGGCTTTTAATGGCCGACCGCCACATCATATCATCTAGTGCCATCATGTGCCAACAGGGGAGCAACAATGGACATCTTCAGCATCATGCATCCGTGTTAACGTCCAGGCCTCGCGGAGAGTTGTCGCTGAAAGCGAGGAAGACAACAAAGGTTGTTCGCGGGTAAGTGGGCGGACATTGGTCGCTTAGCGGCCTCGCGTCAATCAGCTGTCGCGGTCAGATGTTTCTCCTCCCTCGGACGAATGAGGTCGTGACCGCGGTTGGAACACGTGGGCTGCAGGTTGCATTGGTTTCTTTCTTGGGCGTACTAGGGTGTGCAGAGGACAAAAATGGCAAGCATGATACGCCTGATGCCCAAATACTGAATACCCGCAGCTGTCCCGAGATGTTTGGACGCGGATGTTTGGACAAATTACAGTGACACCGGTACCACAGAATCGAATCTAGTTGAAATCGCAGGAAATGCAAAGAACTTTCGGATGAAACATATCTGGTGAAGTGACGCTTAAATATTTGGAATGAGACCATTACTGGAACAGTTGTGGTCAGATTTTATTCTAGACTCGCACGAAAATTTCTCGCTGCTTCACTTGCTGTCAGCACGCAAACAGTCCGAGCAAACTCTCGTCGACGCACAACGAGAAAACCAGCGTGAAGAGAGGAAGAAGAAGGCCACTTTTCTCTCTTCCCGGCGGATGGAGAACACTTCGCACCGCCTGCTTTCTTCGGGGTCACAGCCCGGCCCGAGTTGTCACTGTGCAAAATTTTGCCAGCTATGCGGAGTGAAACGCAGCAGCGAACACGGACGGAAGCCGCGAAAGAAAACCGGAAATCGGCTAAGCCTCGCGGTGAACGCAGCGGACGCTTCTTTAAGGCAGAGGACAATGGGTATCTCCACGGGCCCGGGCTATCGAAAACGCATTCCGATAAGCCACAAAGGGGCGATCATCGAGGGAGCGCTGGACCGGATTCAGGCGGGCTTACGTCCGTGATGGATGACCGGAGAGAGGCGCAATCAAAACAAAGGGAGGCGACCTGCAAACGCGTGATAAACACCGATCCGTGCACCCGTTTCCATCTGACCACACGCCGCTGCCAGAGCCCGAAATGCCCCCCCCCCCGTAAAAGTTCGACGTATCCCAGTGGCCGTCGTAAATCGTAGGGGCAGGTGGAACTTTGGATCCAAATGCGCGCGATTCGCAGTGGCGCTGGGAGGCAACATCAACGCCGACCTGTTCCGCGCGCTGCGAAGGTTGTTAGCGCACAAACAAAATCACAAGGGCCCCGCCTGCCGCTCCACAAACTCGTGCACACGCCTCCAACCTAAGGACTTCACTCTTCGAATTCGAACACTTCATAAACTCGCCGGCTGGAGACGCCGCGAAATTTGTTCGGAATAGTTCTTGCGGAGGCCTAAATTTAGCACGCAGCCGAACTTTCGTGTTCAGACAATGTGGAATCACAGGCGCGCCTGCCGGAGATTAGATAGTGGGTTTGAAATGTAGCCGCATACATGCTACAGGCGACAGCTAGATAAGGTTCAAAGGTAGCGGACATGTTACTGGGCATCGTAAAGCCCGATAGACCTCCAGGGCGAACTTAGATATCCAAGGACGTAGGGTTTAAAGTCGCTCCGCTACGCGTATTTTACATCTTGCTATATAAATTAGTTGCCATTTATCTTATTGTTTGTCTTAGTGCTAATAAGATCAAAGAAACTTATGCATCGAGGCCCTAGTGCTAGGATGAGCACCCTTATAGGAGCAGTGCTTGGTAGGGACCATACAGCATTTGCTGGTCACCTGGTCACAGCACACCACCAGCACGTGACGAGCGCAGCGCCAGCGCAACCATCCAGTGAGGGCTAAGCGCACGAATGGAAATCAATGGGCAGGCGAGTGCCGGACACTCGCCAGGCAGGGCACTGCGGCCGCGAATGGACATCTGGCCGCAGTGGTGAGGAAGACCATCACGCAAGCGCAGTCACTGGTGGTAACCTTGGACATGGTGCGGATAATCCCGGCATGAGCCAGAGGCAGCGTTGACGGCATAGGGACAAGCCGACGCCACTTCAAGGGCATGAAGCACGATCCCATTCAGGAATCGATAAGTTGTCATCCGGGAAAGTAGTCGGAAATAGCTCAAATTCGTCGAAGCGTAGACTGATTCAAGTCGCTTTTGACCGGTTTCAGTTTCCAGAATGTGAAGTGTTCCCTGGGCAAAAAAAGGGCCAAAATACGTTGCTCTTCCATACCCTACTTAATTCTGTTGTGCGAAAAAAAACCGTCGATGTTTACTTCGTCATAGCAGCAAACAGGGAAAATAATAAACGCGTTACGGGAATCAAAACTTGAAGTCCTTGTACTTCTTCGAGCCACTCGTCGACTTCGTCTTCTTCTCACGATCTTCCTGTGCCTTCCGCTTGCGCTAAACGTAAAGGCATTAGGCACAATGAAACAAAAGTAGACGCGAAAGAAGTTAGTGAATGCTCACGTTGATGCTGGCATTTTGCTTGGCTGCGTGCTCGGCGACCATATCGGAGAAATCCTCCTCGTTCTCCAAGCGGTTGTAGCTCTGCTTGCGCAACTGTTCTTCGTACTTTCGTTCAAGACCTCGCTGGTCGGACAGGTCCAAGTCCTCCGGGTTGAGCGAAACTTCGATGCCATCGTCGGCTCGGCCTTGTTTCTTCTAAACTTGAGGAGGTGAATTTAAAGAACAAGTGAGTTAATATTTCACATTCAAAAAGTAACTACGCAGCCTGCTCGAGATTAGCGTACCGATAGATCATAGACGTGCGTTGAAGCCATCATCTGACTGCCAATACGCTCGACCTTCTTCTCCGGAATGACGTGGTATAAGGCCTGCGGAGTATCAGTGCCGGCCAGACTAAACATTTTGTTGGATTTTTTTGGAGTGATCGTCTAGGTACCTGTCATCGGCCGCCTTCTTTTTACGCAGCTCGATTTCGGGGGTCTCAACGCCGGGCACGGTGGTGATACCGCTTGGAGTTGCAAAGCCTTCGGTGACTGCAGGAGTGGTGAATCCGCTTTCGGGCGGTGGAACCACATTTGGTTGGTCTTCCTCTTCTTCCTCCTCCTCCTCGCTCTCCTCGTCACTCTCCTCCTCGTCGCTGCCGATTTCGCCCCAGTGGCGACGGTCGATACGCGACTCGTCCTCCGCATCGTGGACATTTGGAACCTGGAATCATCAGATTTATCACCACATTGATTGATTGGAATGTTTTGCCTCAATGCCGAAGACGTCTCCGTAGAGCGGCTTTCCATACTCGTCAACCGGCGGCTTTCCCCATCCACCAGCGTGATATCCGAATGCGCAGCCTTCCGGAATGGGGCAGTTCAAACCGGGGATCTTGAGATTCGGATAAGACGGCGGAGGTCCGTACCGCTGCATTGCGATCAACCACGGCGGCGGGAACTTATGAGCGTTCTGAATATCGGTCATGTAAAGGCAGTTCGAATCGAGCCAGTTCTTACCGGCCCGACGGGCATTCCGAGAGCGATGCGCAGCTCGTCGCTGAGATTTCCCGGCTTTTTGTCCTTCATCTGAGCCTCGAGCTCCTTGCCCTCGTAGTACAGCTCGCCCATCTTCGTCATCTGGGGCTTGGTCTGCCACTTGAAGAAAGCGTCGTGAAGCTTCTGATAGTCGATGTCGATGCGGCCCATCTTGGGACGGACACGCTCACGCATCATGCTCTTGAGGGACTGATTACTTTCCTAAAGACAAGGATCACGTTACACGAACACCTTCTTACTGCTAGTCACCTTTTCCCACATGGTCTCGCGCATCTCCATGATACCGGTGCGCTTAATGAAGTCCGGTAGCTCGAATGGTGCTCGCTCGAAGCCACGCTTGCCAGCCAGATACTTGCGCTTCGCGTTCCAATGACGCGGTACCGGCACCGTATTCCGGTAGGCCTTCAGCTCGACGAGTAGATGCGGATCGCGAGAAGTGACGTCGGCCCACTCGACAACGTCAGGACGCGCAGTATTGGCCTTGAGATCAGCGATGGAAGGCTGAAGGGAGATGCGGAGCTTGCGGCGACTGAGCTTCTGCAGCTCGCCGGCTTCTTCTTGTTCTTTCTGAAAGCGAGTGATTACGAAACTAGGAGATGTGAAAGCGATCTAACATTGTGTTTGAGAGACAAGCAAAAACCTACTCGACGTTCGCTCATTTCCTCCTGCAGAATGCGCTCAGAGATGGCAGCCTTGCTGATGGAGTCCATGTCGGTCTCGTTTCCTTTCCGGTAGTACTTGTTGTACTCTTCCTCGCGCTTGATCTCTTCCTCGGTTTTGACCTAAACGATTCAGTGGGAGTTTCTATGCTTTCTATGGCGTAGTAATCACCTTGAAGGCCTCGAAGATTCGTGTGAAGTACGAATAGTTCGGATCGCTTTCGTCGAGCTGTGGCTTCTCGCCCACATATTCGATGCGCACGTCCTTCAGCTCGACATCACCTGCTGCGTCGGTGGTAGCGGAAGACTCAACGCCGGAATCCGTGGCTGATTCAGACTGCCGAGCTTCGCGAGCGGTGTCACCTGCTTCCGCTTCCGTAGGCGTTTCATCTTCCACTTTCACGACAGAGACTTCCTCGGGCTCTTCGCCGTTTCTGCGCTGCTTTCGCTGCTTCTTGGACTCCTTCTTCTTCTTGTTCTTCTTCCGGCGTCGTTCAATTTCCTTAAACACATATATAATAGTTGCCGACTCATAGGGATATACTCCAGCATTCTCATTTCACTAACATGACGCACCACTACCAAAACGCATAGAATGTTACCTGTCGTTCCTTTTCCGTCAGGTTGTTGATATCCACATCCGAGTCGGAGCCAGACATATCTACTTGCTAGCTTTGAATCACTTAACGTGTTGAACGAATAAGAGGCGTCAACCGACTGCGCCGTAGCGAAATCGAACCGGGCATTGTGCCCATTCGTGTCGGGCCCCAGAACATAACAAGTCGATTCCGGCGCTGGGAGGCAGGGACACCACGCTGTGCAGGATGATTTCAAACAGGAATATGCCGCGCAAATATACGTTTTCACGTTTTTTCGAACGGCGGCTTGGTTTAGGCGTTGATCATGGAAACAAGAGTCGCGCAATAAGCCCCGATGAGCTCGCAACCGCCACCGGCAATTCGGAGATGGCCGCTCCAAAAATACACTCAGATTGCCTACCGGCAGACCCCGGAAAAGGTTGGCACTAGTACTAACTACTACTCATCCCGTTAGTTTTGTTTAGTCATACGTAGCACGGACGCACGGCGAACTGTCATTCGAACTCAATCTGAACAGCAAAACGCTCGTCGTAAAGCAGGGCTTCTGCGTCACCGAAGAGGTTGCTCTGCTCGCTGACCGTCTACCTGATGTCTACAGCAAGGACACGCGACTCATGTTTTCCCTCAAGGAACCGGTACCGTTGTGACGAACTCATAAACGCATTGGACCGACTGTACTTTTAGTTCACCAACAATACGTTCCGCAAGTTTCGCGTAAGCTTCTACTCGGCCGCAGACTTCCAGAGCTTCAGTGACTCACTGTCTCACTTCTTGGCCATCCGCACGGCGTCTAAGAGCTCGATGTCCTGTGTGACACCTTGCTTCTCAGCGCAAAAGTTTCCGCAGCCATATGACGAAGTGTAAGCCGACAGGGTCAGAAGCCAAGCGTACTCACTGTTTTTTTTACAGGAGCACTCCAGTTAATTCTGCGATCTCACGCAATCTTCTGGACGGCTTTGCGTTCCCCACGCCATCGTACACCCAGCGCACTCCGCAGACGCAGGATTCTAGCAGTAGCACTTCGCAATATGCGCCCTACCTGCGGTCTGGCAATAGCCAACAAGACACGAACAGCCAGCTCTTCGAGAATCCGCAGCGCTACCTATCGCAACAACACACCACGAGCCAGCCGCAGTTTCGTCCATTGTTGCTGGAGTCGTCACCAGTTTCGAGCCAGCAGCGCTTCCCGCAGGAGCAAATGGAGCGTGGTTCTGCCGCTCAGTTCTACAATCCACATTCTTCTCAGCAGGATTTCGTCGGCCCGCAGTTCGGCGCACCGGCGCCAACTGCTTTGAGTCGCACGCCGTCGCAGCACAGCAGCAGGTTAAAGGTAGGTTGCCAAAAGAAATCGACTGCTGAATGCATAGCAACATTATAGGCACGGCCAAATCATATCTCGCATGAAGAGCCATTTGTTTCTCCTCCGACGAGCAACCAGCAGTCGCAGTACTCTCAGTGGGGCTCGGCTATGCCGCATATGATTCCAAGTGCGCAGCAGTCTCAAGAATACCCGGCGCGCGACTCGGCGTCCGCGTGGAGCTTCAAGACTGCTACTAACGCATCGTCTGCTTATTCGGTTGGTGCGGAGGCTAAACACTCAACGTGTTAGCCGCTTTAGGATTTCGTTTGCCCAACGTCAACATCGCGATTCGATGAGCAGATGACCCATGAAAGGTTGACCGCTCATCCGCCAGTAGCCGCTGAAGGAACAATGTCGCACGGACTGCAAGTAAGAATTGAAGGGCAAATACAAGGCAACTTGAACAATTCAGACTCATGCCTCACATGGCGGACGAGACCTACTAAGAGGGCTGACTTCAGCAGGCACCAACACGTTTATCGAGGATCGTAGGACTGCGCATTTTATTCCTTCTGCGCGAGCTATGGACGCCCCGCGGTTCGATACGCAACTTCGCCAACCGGATAGTCAGATGCCGCACCCCAACATTCAGCGCAACAGTTATCCTTCTTGGCAAAGCGGTGCCGGACAACACGACCAGTACCGTCCATCAGCCGCTTCTGACTCAAGCTGGTCGCGAGACCTAGCGACGTATCCCGCTGTGGTACAAACTGCGGTGACACCAGCAGGTGAAACGTCGATGGCGCCTAGTGAGCGCATTAGCGGCTCTCGACTCCAAGATCTCCGTCAACCGTCTATGCAGGACAGCTTGCATGTTCCAAATCGAGAAGTCGGAAGAGCGAACACGTCCGGTTGGCTAGCCGGCGATGGTGACACCCAAGCACCAGCAGCTGACCGCAGCGAGTGGGTTGTGCCTGCTACGCCTTCCAATGCGTCGTCGGAACCATCGTGCTCATCTGCCGTCGTCACTACGCACAGTGTTACTTCGTTTGCAACTTACGAGCCGTTGTCAACCACCTCACAAACGGGCCTAGCGCCCGCTAGCAGTGTACCGATGAACAGCGAAGGTAACGTTTACTGTTTACTCATGCATTATGAAATCATTGGAACTAACTCCAGGTTTAGAATGG
The DNA here is from genome assembly GCA_020875895.1 of Aphelenchus avenae. Lineage (NCBI taxonomy): Eukaryota > Metazoa > Nematoda > Chromadorea > Rhabditida > Aphelenchidae > Aphelenchus > Aphelenchus avenae. Next base: position 606,656 of record JNEY01000002.1, read on the forward strand.
CAATTGCAGCGTCTCGCGCAAGCAACGGTTGCTGACACGGGCAGTGGTTCGAATGGAAGCTTCTCAGCGGACCCCACAACAGCTAGAGATGCAGAGCATGTTCCGTGGGTCGCATACGGAACTGAAATCGAAACTGCAGAACTGCCTCGCCCGCAGCCGCTTCGTCCCAGTCAATCTCCACTCCTCGGTATAGTTTTACTGACATGATTGTATCATCACGATTTTAGTCGCGTTGCCTCCGTCGTCGTGGTTAGGCACATCTGCCAGTTCAAACCACTCCAGCTCGCTAGTGCCGGATTCGCTGACGCCAGTAGAGTCTAAACAGTACTCCGTCACAGGTGTTAGGGCCTCAAACATCGTAGCGTCTATCAAGCGGGAAGTTGACGAGGTTGCAAGGTTTCCAAACGCCAACGAGAATGGTCAGTCGAGTGCTCCCGACTTTGGCGAATTTCGTGGTTACGAGAAGGTTGGTACTCGCGGCACGTGCACGTTCTTCAATGAGGGATTTAGGCAACGTCCTCGTCGTTTACTGCGACCATTAAGCAGAAGCGAATGGATGGAAGCTCTCTTGGCCGGCCACCGCAGCACAAAGCTCTGTTGCGACTGAAGGTACGTCACAAACAGATTAGCCGATTTATGTCATGCCTTAAATTTTTGTAGACTGGCAAAGTATCGTCCAGGAAACCCGTTGCTGGTGGTCGTCAGAGGAAGCCTTTGGGTGAAATACAAGGAAACGTTCAACCGCCAAGTAGCCGGGCAGCCGACCATCCGCTAATTGGCCGAGCGCTCAACAATGTCAGTATAAGTTTTGGCGATGGAAGTTGGCTTCTTGTTTACACCGCAAATAAAGTATGTTCCCGGACTTTTAGCTGATCAAGCAAACCGCCAGTGTGCCACCCAACAAGAACGCTTCTTTCGTACGTCGTCGTAAGCGGGACAGTTTAGAGCTTGGTTGCGATCAGGTAACTTTTTTTGGTTGAAGCATTGGGAAAGAACGCCGTTCAGAGCACGCAAACCGACAGCACTGGTGGCATAGCGTCGCTGGCCGAAGACCCTGCGTACGTTCGGGAGCTGCTGGCAAACGTTCTGCAGAGCGACTACGCGGGGCGTTTGTTTCAGACAATCGACGACATTGTGGCTGAAATGGACGTAGAGGTATTAACGTCAAGTTGGTCCTCAGCGTTGAGATTGGCCCTTTAGCCCGCAAACGTGGATACGTCGTCGTTGCAATCAGCAGTGGCCGACGCCGACGCAGCTCACTCCAACGATTTCGTCGATGATCAGCACAGGACACCGCTGGGTAGCGTTGCCATGTACGACAGCACCGAGTTGCGTAAAGAAAGCTGAACGGCTCTTTTTCCACTGATCTCCGCCCTAGCTGTACCACTATCAAGCCGATAATCGTCCATTGTGTTCGATTCTTTGTGTGTTCCCCTCGTGCACTTCTTTGGATAGTTGCCTACGTCACTGTATATGTAACCAGTTAAGCCTTCTATTCGACAAGTAGGTGATTCCTCTTCGGTGATGTATTTTGCTACCGGTCCCACATACATGTAAACAAACTGTCAGATTATAGTCATCCCAGATTTGAGCATAACTATATGCGGAATAAATGATTGTAGCTTATAGTGATTGCCACATCCGTACCTACAGGGTTATACTTAGGTATGGAACTGATCGTTTTCTGCGGTAATTTCTCCTGAAAGGCGAAACAAGCTTCACAAATTTTGGGCAGCAAACAGAAAACGTGATGGCCCATTTTCTACGGTTGAGAGGTAAAAACAAGTGCTCAACAAATGTTCGTCAACAATGAAACTCACCGCTTAAATTAGCGAGCGACGTAATGTTGTTGTCAGTAAAGCAACCGTAAACAATATCGTCAAACCGTTCGAGCAGGGTGATGTACAATATTGGTTGCGCGGCTTCCACCGATAACATTTCTGTTGGCGGCATCTCGCTTAAAATAATAACCTACCTCTCTTGTGCTTCAGAATCAGTGTCTGCATGCCTGCAATCAGCGTGCAAGGAATGGATGTGTTATTGTTTATACATGAAGGCTTGACCTTAAACGTGTTTAGCTTTCGATGGGACAGCTAATCAGTACCGGGCAGCCGGTCGAGTTACCTTGCACCGTCTGGCGCTAGCACTCCACCAAGCGTCCAACCAGCTGATAAGCTTCGAGGGCCGAAGCTGCGGCGACTTTACGAGACTTTTTTCGCCTGTGCCATAATGCTGTCTGCTACAACTGGTCCATCAGTGCATAGGGATTGCCCAGCTTCCTACGTGAACGAAGAAGAGTGGTGACGCTACCTTGTAGCCCATTCAATTAACTTTATGGGTGATTTTATGAGGTCACCGTGGGAAGTGGTGATAGGAGCTTCTGTTCGAGACTACTCTACGTCATTTTCGCCTAGCTCTTCCCGGGGTAATGGCAGCTAACGTCAGCAACGTTGCGTAGTAACTCAGGAAAAAGTTTACTTGTTCGCAAGTAAGGAGCAAGAATTTAGTTGTAATTTGTGTAGGGCTATCGAGTTATGATGTTGTGATCTTCGTCTCAACCGTTACCATAAATACCCAGCGGCGCCTTCCTTTTTTGTAACGCATGTTTGTGTTTGTACGTGAAGAAGGCCCCACGTATACCCTCGACGGCCATGTTTGGATACAGGGCCCGGCCGGGTGTCTTCGTATTGTTCACGGGTCCCGTAGTTCCACCTACTGCCGGTCGCGTCTTCGTTCGACTTCTCTTTGTTTGCGCTATCCGTGAATCATCCGGGTTCCTGGATGCGAAAAAAACAGTGCTAATACGGCCAAAACGCCGCGTTGGGTGCCGCGTGGACTCGCGTGGCATTCGCTCTTTCCACGACCGCTTTCCCACCGGGCGAATACCTGCTTTTGCGTCGCCCCGAACTGTACGAGACGCGTAGCGCCGCCAAATGGTGCATGTCCGGATTTAGCCGTGGGGAAAACATTGTCAGAAGATGTCGGAGGAAGAAGACGCCTCGAAGGTGACGAGCACCTGGCGCAACCTACGCTCCCACGCGCTGAGCTCTGGACGATCGTACTACGAGCAGATGCGCAAGCGAACCAAGAATGTTTCATGGTATGGCTGTGCGAATATGATGTAACTGTTTATGGACGATGGTTTAGGCTTACATTTGGCTTCGGCTTCAGCATGTTTCTCGGAATCATGTTCTTTATCATGGGCCTGGTTTGGCTGACTAACGGCGAGACTGAGGTCTGTTCAGTAAACCTTCAGTCGCCAAGGCAAACGTTTTCGGAATTATAAGCCTCACTTTTTAGAGCGCTCGCGCGTGGGTCTTCTTCTCCCTTGGCATATGCTTGATTCTATTCGCTATGTGCCTACTACTAGTGAGATGTGTGCTACCGAGGCAGACGACGCGAAGAGCTCGCTCCACGCATCGCCATCATCGAAGGCATCACCGACGTCGTGACACACCGGCGCATACAACCGTCTGGAGCACTCAAACCGTATCAACAAGTGGGCGACCTCAGACAGATGCGCCTCCAAGCTACGAAGAGGCAGTCGGATGGTACTAACTTTAACATGGCTACGGGTCTTCAGTAACTGGGACACCATTAGCTACTGAAAGACAGTGTGAATAACTAAAGCAAGGTATATCGCTGCTTTGCGGTGGGTACGCAGACGAGAACTTTGTAACACTTATCCGTTACTCAAAATCAGGAGCTTCTAGTCAAGGGGAATAAGCACGACTTACGGCGTGACGTTGGCCCTTATAACCGGGAATTAGTTAATCGTGCAGACAGACGATGGTATAACTTAACTTATCACTGTTCTTCGAAAAATGAATTCCCGGACAAGATTCAATTGGTTTTCGGCTGCGTTCCGTTCGCTTTCGGCTTAACGTTCCGCTTTAGTGCACGTGCAAGCGGCGTGGTGGAGCAGCTGCCGCCTCCCTACTTCGGCGGAGGTCAGCCAGGAGGCCAACGAGCGCCAACCCCGCGTTCCGCATCCCTGGCAGCTGGTGCTGCCAGACTGCTGTGAGAGAGGCCAGAAAGTCGTAACGAGCACGCGCATCGAGGAGTGACCAGCTTCTGCGCTGACGTCGGCCACCGGCTTCCATTCCGTTGCTTTTCTTCAAGTCGCGGGTGATCCGGCGGCGGCTTTCTCCCCTTTTTCCCACACCCGTCCCACGTAGCTCTGAGGGCCGCGAGCCTTTGTCTGCCTCGCACTCGCTCCCATCCGTGCGCCCGCTATTGGGCATTCGTCATCGGTTTCGCAATGTTTCGTGCCAAGTGCAACCCAGAAAGCCGATGATCCGCTGTTTCATTCTCCTTACGCGGCCCGTCGGCTGGTTTCGTAAAATTTCGGACTTTTAGATTTTTTATTGGTTTATAACGCTTAAAATTTAAACATTGTACAAATTATTCGACGAGTCGTTAAGGAACGGCACCACTTTTTCGAGCTTGACGCTTTGTCACTATCAACTTTCGTAGCATCTTCGCATAGTGACCATTACCTTGCCTTCGGCAGAAATCCTGTTTGTACATTGTTCCTGATTGCACTTCCGTTATTTGGACTTCATTTCCTGCCCTGTTTATTGCCTTTTCCCCGAACCCCGGAGTCGTTACTTCCCCGCATTCGTCAGTGATTATATGCGCCTCCTTCTGCCCACATGTGATAAGCCTGCACAAGTGGAGCGGACGTGTGACCGAGCGCGTCAGCTGCCAGCAGAACTGACGCACAAAACTCTTAACTCTCTTTTTGTAATTTGCAAGGAGGAAATCGATGACTTACAGCTGCCAGCGCCTGCAGCGACTCGTATTTTGCTTCAAAGTGACTTGTCTAGGCATGTCAGCTAGATGGAGTTGTTGGGTTGTATATCTGTGCAGTAAGCGGTGATATTTCAACGACTGTCCCGACGATCTCATTGTGTCTAGGCTTGCTCAACACGGCGTGTGCTTTCGCGAATAAATCTTTGAACTTGCGCATACCGAGGAGCTCACTTGGATCATCGTTTTATAAAACTGTTTTGCTTGTTCGACCTAAGCCGTACGTTCGGGGCATTCAACATACCGTGACATGCCTGCATGCGGACTAGACTTGGTACCTGAAAAATGGGCGTTGCATTCTATCGCTAGAAACGGAAAACTCTTTATCCTGATACCAATAGTTTTGCTGGCCATTAACCAAGTGCATTTGGACCGTTCGCCGCAGACCTTACGCTTGCATAGGCAAATGCTCTTCCGAAACTTTGGCCGCATTGTGTTGCAGTAACGGATAATGCTCGTGCTTGTAAACTACTTCCGGTGCGTAGGGTAATCTCCTCGCCACCCGTTGTAGATTCCATTTTGAGCGCGCGTCTCACATCGGTAATTCCCGCGGTCGCGTAGCCACGTCATCCATTATCCGCTACCAGAATAGCCTGCTTGTTACTCCCATGAGGCTAATAGATAAATTACGCCTGTGTTTTAGCCGTCAATGATGCGTCGCAATCTTTGGAGAGCGGTGTACAGCGTGCCGAGTTCACCGCCGCCGTCTCCGGTCAACCAACCGCCTTATAACGGTATGGCAGGCAGCGGGGCTAGACTGATGATGAACAGTCGGTTTTAGAGAGCTGCATGGATTTCTGCGCTTCCAATGCGTCGAGTGCAAATGACCTGCTCTCCACATCCAACAACAATTGTCCCTACTTCTTCCACCACCTCGACTTCGAGCTCAAGCGCATGACCCAGTAAGTGACTGAAGACCTAAGGTCTGATAGGGGTAGAATGACCCTATGCTAGGCCCGATCGACCCTTTGGCATGGCACTAAGCCCGTATTTTGCATTTGCTAGATATTTCGATGAGTAGTTCGTCAAGGAAAGTTTTCGTAAAATTCTAAAGGGCATCCAAGCCCTTGTTGGACTCACAAGTGGGCTTGTTTTCGTGGACTTGGTACGGTTTTTCGTCGTCTCCGTTTGCCTATTTGCGGTATTCGACCGGCTGCAAATGCATCCTCTCTCCTTGCTGCTTATGTTCACGTGCGATCCTGCGTGCGAGAGCGGCGGTCTCGCGTTGACCTTCGCCCTCGAATGACGGCCGTCTTTCTCTCACCCATTTTCTCTCGAACTGTGCTTCTTCATTAAGTTGTCTGGTAAGCGGCAGCAGCCGTCATTTTCCTTCAGAGTGCGTGATCATCTTTGCTAGATGATAGCTTTCCATACGATACGCAAGTGTCGTACGGAAGAAAGCTACCCATCCGCATACCTTCTCATAACCCTTGCTTGTCGTCATCCGCGAAAGTGCATATACGCGTACACCAACAAATGCACGCTATGTTCCTATTGTTTCGTGTGGACTTAGTCAATGATCTGATGACCCCCCTGGCGGTGTTGGGCGAACTTCCTAGTTCCCGGTTCCGACGACAACATGCTCGTTTTCGTCGTGCACTCTTGAGCAAAAGTGCATTCTGCGCCCAAACAAGGCGCGAAATTCATCATTAATTTCCCGTTCTAACCAACAAGTATCGGTCACGTTCGCGACGCATGCGCATGCGCAAACAACGAGCGAAACTAATCTCCGCCTGGCCATCGGAATTCGACGGATCCACGAACCCGCTTCTGAGTCAGTCACAAGTGACGGCCCTGTGTCGCAGGCTGCCTCTTCAAACACGTCCGCTTGCGTCATTCGCGCCGATGGTACCCAGTCAACTTTGACCGTCGGTTCTTATTGTTAGCGTAGGCTTCGTAACCCGCTTAAAGTGACGCCCGCATTTCTAAATTTATCCATTGAAACGCTCGCACCCAGTAGTTTAAACTACATACCATCCTGTCCTACGTTCCTATTTTGTTGCATTCTCTCGGTAGAACCTATCTCTGCTAATGCGAAATGCCGCTTAATACCAGCATTAGCGGATAAAACCTCTGAAAGTGCATTCCTGATTCCTGACCGGGCACAAACAACATTATCCAAACAACTGACGTGCGTGACGCAAGCTAAGCGTGTTTTGACCCGGTTGCCCTATTAACTTTGGCGGAAAAACACACGTTCGCTACCACGTGGTTGTGGAGTCTCGACTACATTAGTTTTGGTGACCAACACCCAGCGATCACACTTCACGAATGGTTGCTGTCTGATGCAGTTACCATCAGTCCACCTGAGCTGATAAATCACCGCGCGTCACGTGGGCGAGAACAGGTAGCCGGGCGGCGAGGAAGAATCCACGAGGAAGTTGTTGGCCACCGTCGAACTTGTTTCTGCAGTGACAACCGTTCACTTGGTTATTCGGAGCGCATCTCCGGTCTCTAATAGGCGTGTACTTTGCGCTGCGTCGCTGATAGCGGTTGCGAAATTCTCCGCAGTTTCTTTGGATCTGCACGTACCAACTTATGCGATGATCTGCCGGTGATCATCGAGATCGCTGTGCGATCGAAGGAGAAGTTCGGAGATGACGGCTGAGATTCATCTCGCAAATATGTTGTGTCTAAGAAAAGCTGCATGTAGTTTTAATTTTTTATTTTCAGCACCAGTACTGCCTCGTAGACCCTCCATCGAATGCTACAGGACAATTTCTTTTGCGCTAAACTAAAGTGGGTAATTCTCGCTTCCCATTTCCGGCCAATTCGCATCCGGAAGTCGGCCGACGTCTCATGCGGGACTTGGCCAATAAAACATGAGCGCATTCTTTGATGCCCCCGCAGGCAGTTCAACATTCCTTTAGGCACGAAGTGAGCCAAAAGCCTTCTCATAAAGGTTAAATGTTTCGTAGAACCGCGGTACAGGTGGCTACTATAGTCGATGAAGTGATCAACGATCCCGCTCTGGAAGTAGCGTGCCTCGTTTATCATTCACGTGCCTGCTGACGGTCAGTGATCTCGCAGCGAGGAATTCCCTCTTGCTCCTTCTGCAACTAACTGACCGGTCGAGATCGCTGCTTGTCCGTCCACTCCATTCCACCCGCACAATGTCCATTCGTTCTTTGCTCGCGACGTTTCGTAAACAACTCTTAATGATCACCGCGCTGCTGGCTTTTCCGGGTCGCCGCTTGCGCCGTACAAAGTCCTCTTTCCCATCAGCAACGGCGCGTCCCACTTCTGGGAGAGAGATCACCTCTGTGGCATGGTGCCAACCGTCACGTCGGCTCCGCCCACCATCCCGGTGACAGTCCGCCGCGCCGATATAAAACCCGCCCGTGGATCGAAGAACTCGTGCAGTCGGCAGTCCGTATTCCGTGAGCCGTTTTACCGCAGTGTGCGTGATTCGTGGTCTCGTCGCCCGAAACTTCGTTCCGACAACGTGCGGGAGCCCGTCTCTCCCATCCGCATCCCTTTCTTTTGTCTGATTCGAACTTCACCCGTCGCGATTTGACGCGCCACGCTTTCCGCTTCCGTCAATTGTTTGTAAAACTGAGACTTTGAACTTTGTCCTGCAGATTGATCGCTCGCATGATGACGTCCGTAATGCCAATTCCCGTACCAGTGCCATGCCGAAGGTGTAGTCTGGGGAACGTGATGGGCTCACCACCCGGATTTGGGTAAGGCTTGGGATTCTGTAGCTTGTAGGATTTGACCACAAATTCCTAGTAAATTCCTTGTTTCAGGTCCATCCCGATGTCGCTGAACAAGGCCTCGTCGCTCACACGGGGTCTCTTCGAGAGCGGGCCGCACTCGCGCGGAGAATCGTCGCTGGAGCTCGAGGCAGTTGCTGCTGTGCATCAACTCTCCTTTGCCGTCCAGTCGATTAACGTGTCTGAGATGCTTCCGCGAACGCCCGAATTGATCTTCGTCAATGTCACCACCTTGGAAGGTGCGTATCTTTTTTCCGTTCGGGCTATTTTAGGGGTAGACTTAGTAAGTGGAATGTGACTAAGCGATCATTGTGCACATTCCCCTATTCTGCGGGTGCTGACTTTACGATGCTTTAGGTCAACCCTACTGTCTCGAACTGACGACGAAGGGCTGGCGCATCACTTCCCTTCGCAGTGACTGCATGCAGGGCGACTTCACTCGGATGGACCTCTTCACGAAGTACTACAGCTCCGTATACGACCTCATGGAGGTGATTTCCCCCGGCTACAAAGAGCGCTTCGGCGAACGCCTCGCACAACGCCTGAGGTTGCTCGAGGTAGGTTCTCAAGCTAGACTGAAGGACAGTTCCAGTCAAATACAGGTGCAGGCAGCGAGGCATTCCATTCGACGCCGAGGGCCAAAAGACATGGAAAACTCGTTAAGCATGTTCTTTTCAGACCGGTGAGGAAATGGAGTTCCCGGTTCCACCCTCGTCGTATATCAACTCTCCAGTGCTTGGGCACCTTCTCGGCGAAAGCTCCAGCTCAGTCTCTACCACGTCGAGCCCGCCGGATACGACATAAGTCGTCAACGCCAGCGCGAACCATGCGTCATTTGTTAGCTCTTAGCGTTGCATTGTACGTTTGAATTTGGACCAGGTGCCACTAGACCAAATTTTAGTCAATTTAAGCTTACCCTAGTGGCACCTGAAACGTTGCTAACTGTCTTCGTTAGTTTAGTTCCTGCAACACTTTTGCGCAATATTTACTTACGTTGTTGATTCGTTCACCGTTTTCCGGTTAGGTACTCACTAATTTAATTGCGACCCGGTCCTCTCAACAAAAAGCTGTCTTATGGCGGTTTGCGTTTGGGAGGCGTGGACGCAGCTTAGCGCATTGTATCCTTCACTCAATTCCACTTCGAACATACGTGTTGTGCACAATTGCTCCAATCCGTCTTGTTCACCACTTTAGCGCTCTTTCTTTTGTCCACTGTGTGGAGAGATCCTTCTTCGTTTTACGTGCTTGCATATACCACATACGTGTATTCTTACGACAGCAAAGAGATAAAACTACGAGATCTACGCCTCCTGTTGTTTTATTGATGCCCATGAATAAGCTGTCGGTAATGTCTAGGATAAGATGGTTGAAAACTTTGCGTAGGGGTAGGCGATGAAGCTCGGAGACTTGACCCAAGTCTTTTAACCAAATGGCCATATTTGGCATAAAGACTGTATGCAGCAGCCAATGTGACTTAATATAAGGCCGAATTTTCCCGCAGTCTCTGGCTTTTGCCTGGTCGCAACATCTTCGTCGAAAACCTTGTGCAGCGCTAATCCACTCTGAGTGCGTCGGCACTCTAATCAATAGTTAATACGCTGGCCTGCAGGAAGAGCGCGGAATGGCGGATGTGAAAGCGTTGAAATTCATGCTCCAGACGTCCATCCATATGCTCTTTCGTCGCTTGCCGCTTTGCAACAGTAAATTGCCGTGTGAGATGGAATCCATGCGCATGTCCTTCTCGTTAATAGGCAAATTCAATCCGACGGTACGCACGCGCTCCCAGTCGTTTGTTTTGTTCAAGCGGCCCTAGGCGGTAGTCTTAGTGCATAAATTGGTACCAGTGAGCATTGGTCAATTCGACACAGCCACGCAATCCTTCAAGAAAAGCCACGCCGGTGGAATTCGATACCACTCGTCAACAATCGCGCACTTGGCGCCGTTCTGCGTCCTGTCTGGTCGTCCACTTTAGCGCAGAATAAGTTGGCGGCTTCTTATGGGCTTTGTTGTCTTCACATAGAGGCATAGTTGAGTAGCGTATCAAGCACTCTCGTTGAAGGCTTACGTGTTGTTGCGTTGTTTTCTTTACCTGATAAGCACGCTATTTTTACAAAACGTAGTTATTCGAGTGCAGTTTTAGAGCTATCGATGGACAAGGTATTGGACGCGGTGGAAACGGAGGAAGACCTTCTAATAGTCAAGGCAACGCAAGCTGATGCAGACGAAATTCATCGTTTTCTACTGGGTGACTTCCTTACTCAGGAACCGCTTAATGTTGCCCTGGGAGTAACCGCCGAAGAAAGCAGCGAATTCTTCGAAGGTTCGTCTTCTGGACACGTGGACTCCCTGGGCGCTATCGCGACTCTGGCTGTTCTATCACGTCGAACATTACAGACATTGTCCAAAGTGCTCTTGCGCATCCGGTCAGCTACATCGTCCGGCATAAACCGAGCAACAAACTGATTGCTGTACGCTTGACGAGCATCCTTCGAAGGCCAGAAGCGTTGGACGTGGTCGAAGACAGTCCGTTTAACGCGGATAGCAAGTCAGACAAGATCGGTGATATTCAACGCCTATTGCATTCACTAGAGAGCAAGGTAGAATCCGTCAACATGACCCGTCAGAGATTCAGCAATGTGGTCTTAGACTTGGCAGCTTGTTCCAGAAGACGTCTCGTGCGTCCTTTGCTGGATGGTTGTATCGGTGGACAAATCTTTTGGGTAAGGCTAGTGTTGTGAAAGCGTAGTGACATTCAAACTTTTTAGTCGGAGGGGTATCGCTAGACGCCTGGTAACGCATAACCTGGACGAGGCCCGCTCGCTAGGCTGCCAAGGGATTATTGCCGAAGCGTCGGCGTATAACTCACAGAAGGTAAGAATGAATTAGCGAGGCACACTCCAAGGTCCTAGAGGGGAGGGACGTTGTGCCGAAATTTATCGTCTCGTCTCGTTTTGAAGCTACATTTTTCCCCTTTGTACTCGTTCTATCCAGTATCCCGGTCATACTGCTACGAGTAGTTTTCAGCTGTTCGAAAAGCTCGGATATGAGTCGCTCTTCGAAATCCTGCATGAGCAATGGAAGTCGGCAAGTGGAGAAAGAATATTCTATTGCAAGGACCAAACCGAAAAGGTTGTGCTCGTTTTCTCCAGGCTCTGACATTGAACTTGTCGGTTTGACGTTATGTTATACTTGTACGGTACCCCTATTGTTCGATCAGTTGTATGTGATTGACAATGCAAAGCAACTTTTACTGCCTTCAATAAAGTCTTCTCTCCCAGAGTGCCTAAACATGGCGCGAGTCGTACTGCCTTGGATACTCCGTACGTTTTGCTCCATTATGCGTTGCGTCAGACTGGCACATTTTGCCAGGCATTTTGCGCGGTTCCGCTCGTTAATCCAAATCGCTTTCTTAAGTATCTTATCGCGTTGCTGAATTTCGTGTCTCATTCACTTAACCAGGTTATTAAGGGATTCAAAAGTATGCCGTATTTTAGGAACAATTCGGAAACGCACAGATGGCAAGTAGCAAGAAATGTTTTATTTGCGGCAAGGAGCTCAACCACCTTTCGGACATCCGGCAGACGATGCACATCAACACGTGCCTGGACAAAGAGGAGACGAGCAGTCTTCACGAGAAGGAGACCACCAAATGGCAGAGCACCTACGATTGCCCGCTATGCGGCGAGGCACTTGGCCCTGGACCGGTATAGACAACACAGTTTTATCTCAACGTGAAGCATCTTCTTGCAGTACCGAGCAGCACACGCGAAAAAGTGCGGTCAGAAGAACAAGATTCCCAGCTCCAAGCTCCTCGACCTTATGGATACGCAGTCGAGAGTCGCGGATAATCGAAAGAAAAACGGACTCACTCATACGAAGTATGTCCTGCCAACTAGAGCCCGTGTTGGACTTTACGCAGCTGGCATTTAGGGCGAAGCTCCCTGAACTTAAGCCGAAGAAACCCAAGCTGGATCGCGATCTGCCGCGCAGCGCACGTGACGAACAGCTTCAAGTCGCGAAAGCGTTGTCAATGAGTGAGCTCGATCTCAGGTACTCCGCCCAGTCTTCCATCTTCACACAATGAATTAACAGCGCGGACTCTGACCAGCTAATCGAGATGCGGAAGGCGAACTCGGCGATCAAGCGGAAGGCAGAGCCTTTAAGCGAACTGTCCGCCAACTGTCAGTGCCAAGTAATGCACGCGTTGCACGAAAGGTTTCTGCAGATATTCCGCGCCGCGCCGGCGGTGCATCGAGACGCAGAGAAGTCAGCCGAGCAGGAAGAAAAGATTTCCGCTGTGAGTAACATTACGTGGAATACTCGCAGTCGTTAAGCTCTTCTTGTTACAGCTTCAAAGCGCTCTTGACGCCAAAGATGCCGATCTCAAGCAGGCGAAAGAAGAAAACGAGCGACTGGTGGCCGTGAACGATGTGCTACAGCTTCGCATTGAGCTTCTGGAGAAGGCAATTGCTGACAATGCAAAAGTAGGCACCCATATTCGATCCCCATTAATTTACTCGTTTCAGACGCTCGAAGCCGGCAGTTCCACCGACTCCGTGCAACGGGACCGTTCAGCGTCGCCACAACCAATAGCTGCGGGCGATGTAGATAGCTTTTACTATGATATCGACATGGTCGAGCCCCTGCCTCCTCCCATGGAGCTAGAACCGTTGACGGAGAACTCGCCCGTCAAGAAAGTAGCGAGCTACCCTAATGTCCAAGTGTTCCAGCCGCCACCTCCGTTCGCGCAGCGGAGCCTTTGTCCAGGAAATCCCCGACTAAGAAGGTTCGGAGCCCGACCAAGGTACGACCACGTCGACAATATCCGTCACATTGCTTTACAATCTTTAGCGTGGCGCTGCTGCAGTCCCCGCACTGAGGTGCGATCCGGGACAAGCTTCGTCGCTTGGTACCGTGCCGCCGGCCGCAGATATTCGGATCGTTAAGGTATTCACGAGCGTGTAAGCCATCCGCATAACCTCGGTTCAGGAAGTAAGCGTGACTCCGTTCCCGAATTTTGCGCTGCTGAGTGAGTCCGAACTCAATGACGAACTCAACAAATATGGCCTTCGACCAATGGGCCGTAAGAAAGCCATTCAGATGCTACAGAAGATCTACGAGCGCACGCATCCGCGTAAGCTATTGCCCGAATTTTTACGACTAAATACTTGTTTCTAGCAGCGGACTCTACACCCGTTGTGCGGCGGCTTCGGCGCGAAGGTCTCGCGGAACGCTTACCACGTGAAGCGTTCTGCGCCGACGAACCGGCAACGTCCGCCGAAGCTCGCTTCACCCTCCCGCAACGAACTCCGCCAAAGAGGGCACACGGGAAAGTGAAGGATACAGCGGGCCCTACTGCAAGTGCGTCGTCCTCTGAGGAGCAGGTGACGGCTACGCAGTGCTCACCAACGAAGAAGGCGAAAGGAAGAGCGAGAAACCAAGTGGTATGTGCAAGTGGATAAACAAAGAAGACGTTTTTTACTGCTTAGACCCCAGAATCGCTGCGGAGGTCTTTCCTGGAATGGTTGCGCAAGCCTGAGAACGAGGAACTCTATAATGAGCTGCTCACGTTGAATCCAGTTATATTGGTAAATCGAACGGTATGTCAAACAAGATCTTCTAACCGCTGTCTATAGGACCGACTGGTGGACACTTTTGGAGCGGAACACCTGCCCACTAAGGCGTCGGTAACGAACGTCTTCACTGATGTCCTGGACGAGCTTCACGTGACGTTCTGCATGCGCCAGGATGGCTGGAATCGTCGTCGACGTAGACACTGAAATGGCGCTTACTCACCAGAACTTTTGTAATTATCGTTGACCTTTTGTCGCGAAGTAAAAGGGTTCTGAAGCGGTACTGTGCGCGCTGCACATGACAGTTTTACGAAATGTGCGCGAAATCGAAATCTATGCAAATGTGTGCATTATTTATTGTAGTCCAAATTACCTGCCGGCACTCTTTCTACCTTTTCTGTATTGGTGTGGTGCTTCTTCGAAGCCCGTTCAGTTCGTTACCTATGTCCCAGAGATACGGCTATCCGCATGCATCCAGCAGCGACTACTTCATCGATAACCCGCAAGTCGTCCGACAACTTGATGCATCACTTGCACATTCGCAGCCCACTAACGGTTCAACGCCAGTCGATAAAGAAGCTCCAGGCGGCAATGGAACTAATGCAGATGGTATGCCCTTAGTACGGACACCACTTAGTAGGTACCTACCAGCGTTTCAGATGTTCGTTCGGAACGTGTACTTGACTACGCCGATAACGGTCCTCGCGCTTCCGGTAGCGCATACTTCATCGACAGACCCAGCGGCGGTTCGCCGATTGCAATCGTACCAGCTGACGGTAATCGAACTCTCCCTGGTTTACCTACCTACGTATAAAATATCACTTTCAGACAGCGTATTCGACGGCACGACTATGATAACCGAGATCCAGGAGCCATTGATTGCGTGCGACTCCTTGGCCGGCATGAATGCGAACCCTGCTGCGAATCCCGGCTCGGTACCAACGGCACTCGACGGTTCTGGGCAATCGACTAATGTCATAAAAGGTATCGAGCGTGTCGTACATATTGGAACGGAAATCTGTCTTAGGTAGCGGCGCAGATTCGGTCCTCCAACCTGCCAAAAGTGTGGCACTGGATAATAGCGGTAGGATCGTCCGTCGCGTGCGTAAATAACCGATTTTTGCTTAGGCGCCGAAACTTGCTCGCCTGTGCCTATCGTCGAGAACCCTTCCGCGACCACCGTCGAAGTTCCCGAGTCAGGTGTTCGGTCTGGAATAGCACACAGCGGGTCGAACCAAGCTTCTACTGCCCCTGAAGGTATCCTTCCTTGTTATTCAAAGCAACATAGTCGAGCGTTTAGACAAGGGCAACCATGTACTGGTAACCGTCCGGAACGCGCCCGTAACACCTTTGACACCAAGCATATCTGCTAAAATGGACATCGCTGAAGGTGAGTGATCCATTTTCCAGCGGGTAAATCGCGTCGGTGTTTAGTCGCCACGGCTAGGGAGAGCTCATCAGCCGACAGCGTCCGTACAGCACTCGAGGCATCTGATGCCGTAAACACTGCTCGCGAGACCCGGTCGGCCGCTGACATGCGCACCGCTATTGAACCGTCTGGCAAAGCATTGCTCACGGCTCTCGAGAAGTCTGACACAGTCGGCACTGCACGCAGCAGTGCATCCGACGAGTCCTTACTCACGGCTATCGAAACACCGGCTGACGTCACAACCGCTCAGGAGTCCTCGGAAGGTTTCATTACCACATGTGAAAACTCACCCATCAGCAAGATGACGACCGCCGTCGAAGTAATCCACACGGCACTCGATAAGTCGGAGGTTGTCAGCACGGCCCGTGAAGGTGTGTATTTCCATGGGTCTACAACTATTGATGGCTGTTTTTAGCTGTTATCGATGCGCAGGCGGAAGTATCAACGGCGCAGGGCCGTTCGGATGCCCGCGGAACGGGGTCCACCACGTGCCTGGAAACATCAGAAGAAGTTCAGACAGCTCACGAGAGGTCGGACCAAGTGTCCCCGTCCACAGCACATGAAGGTCATCAATTTTTGGAATCGTAGGGTAAATATGTCTGTTTAGCTGGCACAGTACGGCTGCCACTACGCGATCAAGCAGAGCGTATGGCTTCGTTTGGCGCAGCCGAGTCTTGCCAAGCTAAGCATCCCCTGTTCTTTTCGTCATAAGCATGCGCTTTAGCCACTACCGCAATCGAAGCTGACAGTGGGCCTTCCGAGGTGCGTACCGCTGTCGAGAAATCCGAAGAGTTGGCGAAGGTCATCGAAACGTCCGAAGCAACCCACACGGCGCTCGATAAGTCGGATGATGTCATCACTGCTCGTGAAGGTGTGCTTATTCATGGCTCTACGCTTACTAATGACACTGTTTAGCTGTTATTGATGCCCAGACAGAAGCAACAAGCCTGGACCGTTCGGACGCCCGCGCAACGGGGTCCACCATCTGCCGGCTGGCCAACATAAAAACTTCTAAAGAAGTTCAGACAGCTCACGAGAGGTCGGACCAAGTGACCACGGCACATCAAGGTAATGATTTTTGTAACTGTACGGTCGACCGTTAGTTAGTGAGCTGCGGCGTGCCAACATACACCTCATCCCATTGATCATAAAGTATGTATTTTAGTCACTACTGTGATCGAAACTGACAGTGAACCCTCCGAGGTGCACACCGCCGTCGAGAAATCCAAAGAATTTGGCGAAAAGCCTGTGTCCACGGATGAAGTGCTTACAGCTCGTCAGGGGACCGAAGACGTGACTACCGCTCGTGATAGCACGTCCAGCCGCAGCCTCCATACAGCCATCAAATCTCCTAACGATCAACTCACCGCTGTGGAGCAAACTGGGGCACCCTCTTCTTCATCTACAAGCGTACCCGCTACTAGCCAACCTTCGTTCTTAGTCAACATCAGCGCAACTTCGTCATCCATTCTAACCGTCGTCCTCATGCTTTGCCAGATCCTCCGAACGTTCATCGAGTTGGTAGTCAGTCCTCCGGCCAACGTCCCCGCGGACCGGCGCACCATGGATGCACAGGTTTTAACGGCGACTGAGATGCCTGACGAGTTGACTGCTCGCTCAGACTCTTGTGCGAGTCTACATACATCGATTGGTAAGTCATCGCGTAAAGAAAGTGTGTATACTTAGATGCTGGAGTTTAGGTTACAAGCACGAAGATGCTTACGCTGACACGGAAGTTGACCGGACCTTGTCGGCTACGCGTGGACTGAATGCTGAGTGCGCCAGAGCGGACGAAAGGAGCGGATCCGTGAAGCAGCTGAACCCATCCGACGAAGAACTGCACACAGCGGCTACGATCATACGGGAACTAGCACTCGACGCTGAAGTGCACACTGCGGTCGAAACACCATCAGTTCACGACGCAATCGACTTGCGTGCACTGGCCGAAGATACGCCCGATTTGAAGACTTGTGCCAATGTCTAATGGTTTCCTAGAACTTTCTGATATCTCCGCTACTGACACAATAAAGTTGTGCGCAAACGTGGCTCTATCCACCACTAAGTCCGACATATGAGGTCTCGATTAGTAAGTACGTTAGCAAGCCCCATAGGGTGGTTGCCTGGCCCTGTTGTTGGTTGAATTCACTCCCTAGACCGAGTGCAAATGGAATAAGGTGTCTCGCCCCGGCCGCGCGTGGTCCACTTTTTCTTTGTCGGTAGGTGGCTGTTGATGTTCAGTCGCCGCATTCGCTGCTGCTTTCATGAAAAACATATTTTGTGCCGGTCGACAGGCCTCTTTCAAAGCAATGCGACCAGTTCGTCTTTCGTTGGAAATCGTCAATTTTTGCTTTACTAGAACGATATAGCCTACTGTGTCTTGTTTTGACTGCTTCTCAACGTCTCGTGAGTTCAGATGGCGGACCCACGAGCACCGATTCTGCTCGAGAACGAGCCGGGGCAGGAGTTCTACGAGGTGGAGGCAATTCTCGGTCGGCGTCGTAATGAGCGCCGCAAAACGTACGAGTACCTGATCAAGTGGGAGCAATGGCCGCATGCGGACAACTCGTGGGAAGCAGAGCACCGGCTTAAGGTACATGTCGCTTGCTGCCTTCCGCACGCATAGTTTCGAATACAATTCAGTACTGCAAGGATTTGAAGGCTGACTTCGACCGTGCGCATCCGCTCAAGAGGTGCTTCAACCAAAACTTACTATGTCCGCTATCTTAGTCGCTTCAGGATGGCGCCGATGCCCACCACGGTAGCTAAGAAGCCGAAGGCCTTTACGCACCCTGTTACCAAACCGNTTCGTGTCTCATTTACTTAACCAAGTTACTAAGGGATTCAAACGTATGCCGTATTTTAGGAACGATTCGGAAACGCATCGATGGCAAGTAGCAAGAAATGTTTTATTTGCGGCAAGGAGCTCAACCACCTTTCGGACATCCGGCAGACGATGCACATCAACACGTGCCTGGACAAAGAGGAGACGAGCAGTCTTCACGAGAAGGAGACCACCAAATGGCAGAGCACCTACGATTGCCCGCTATGCGGCGAGGCACTTGGCCCTGGACCGGTAGAGACAACACACTTTTATCACCACGTAAAGCATCTTCTTGCAGTACCGAGCAGCACACGCGAAAAAGTGCGGTCAGAAAAACAAGATTCCCAGCTCGAAGCTCCTCGACCTTATGGATACGCAGTCGAGAGTCGCTGATAATCGAAAGAAGAACGGACTCACTCATACGAAGTATGTCCTGTCAAGCAGGGCCTCGGTTGGACTTTACCAGCTGGCATTTAGGGCAAAGGCTCCTGAACTTAAGCCGAAGAAACCCAAGCTGGATCGCGATCTGCCGCGCAGCGCACTTGACGAACAGCTTCTGGTCGCGAAAGCGCTGTCAATGAGCGAGCTCGATCTCAGGTACTCCGCCCAGTCTTCCATCTTCAAACAGTGAATTAACAGCGCGGACTCTGACCAGCTAATCGAGATGCGGAAGGCGAACTCGGCGATCAAGCGGAAGGCAGAGCCTTTAAGCGAACTGTCCGCCAACTGTCAGTGCCAAGTAATGCACGCGTTGCACGAAAGGTTTCTGCAGATATTCCGC
>JNEY01000002.1:630589-690932 GCA_020875895.1 Aphelenchus avenae
CCTGGCGCTATTCTACAGTCTGTTTATGCAGTACGAGATTCCAGTAAACGCATGCACTACAAAAAAGGCAAACTAAGTAATTTACTAATTTTATGGGGAAAATACGGCAAATTTATGGGTACGAGATTTTATGGGGAAAGTACGGCAAATTTATGGGTAAAGTACGCCAAATTTATGGGTACGAAAATTTTATGGGGAAAGTACGGCATTTTTATGGGTACGGGAAATTTATGGGGAAAGCACGGCAAATTTATGGGTACGGAAAATTTATGGGGAAAGTACGGCAAATTTATGGGTATGGAAAATTTATGGGGAAAGTACGGCAAATTTATGGGTACGGAAAATTTATGGGGAAAGTACCATAAATTTATGGGGGAAATACCTTTATGCCGTCTACGCACCCTATTACCAAGCCGTGCATGAAGTCGCCGTCAAAGGTTACAGCTAAGTCACCCGCTGCGGAGGCGGTGACTCCGAAGCAGGTTCCTGCCTATCAGAGTCTCATCCTGACCGCCGTGGCGTGCAAGAAGGAACATGCGCAACTGCATTCCGCTAAGATTACGTAAGTAGCTGTCGTACAAGATAATGTGCACCTACGCTCGACTTAATTCGATTTAGAACCGCCTCGAAGACGCCAACAAACATGGATGTTTCGGAACTGAAGGAATCGACAGCGGCGATCGCTACTCCGCAAAGTCAACCGTCGAATGTCACTTCTCCTGCCGTGACTTCGGTGGAGCCTCAGCACAAGCCAGCTCGGCACTCGCCCGCTATGGCATTCGACCTTTCGAAGCAACATCCACTTCAACGGGGAATCGGTATGGCCAGCATGACTGCCGATAAGGTGCATGTCCATCTGGAATCCTCTGCCAAGAGGTACGTGTTTTATCTAAGTAATGAAATTTTTCATCGTGCTAACAGCTTGGAACATAGAATTGCTTCGCAAGACGATGCGGCGACCGGCTCTTGCGCCAAGGCGAAGCCGTTTCAAGCCGAGTCTGCATTGTCGACGCATGCCACGATTCCAAGCACTTCTAGAGTGCCACCGGCGAAGCCACCCGGTGCAGATCAGCAGCCGTCGCCTTCACAGTTGGTCGGTATGCGTTAGCCCAAGAAAGTGCACGCTTACATTTCAACATACTAGATTCATCAGACTTCCTGCCACAGCTGTCATCCGATTCGTCGAGTAGCAGCGGCAGCAGTGAGACCAGTTCCTCTACGTCTTCCGAGTCCAGCTCCTCTTCCGATTCCTCCTCAAGCGACGAGCTCTGAACGCCCCTTGCGTGGAGTTGTCTTAATAGCCCACATATATCGAATATGCTCTCGTCGTGTTTAAAACAGTCGTACTGCAAAGGCTTCTTCGTTCTATGAGGCTTTTTTCACAGAGTGCCAGTGCCGACCGTACCTCATCCAGCCAGTTCTCTATTGTTCTCATATGGCCTCGTCTTATATTCTTTCTACAAACCCCCAAAGGCATCCGTCTGCGTAAGACTAGTTTTTTAAATAGCGTCCAATAAGGATGCTGGATTCGCTCGCGCATTGCAGGTCGAGCGCTTTTTTGTTCTTTGTTGTTTTTCAATAAATAAAAGGTGTTTATGCTAAGTTGACCAACTGTGACCCATCTTTGACCGAATTGAGAGTCAAGAGAGAGGGCACGGATCGATTCCCCGAGCGCATTTTGCGTTTTAAAGTTGTTTTCCACACCTCTACATTGCATTTAGGTTATTATCTTGTTGGTTCTGCGGGGGGGGAGAACTTTAGAGGGGTTGGGGCAAGCCGGCGAACATGGGGCGGTTGCGTTCTATTGTCTCAGAGCTTGTAAGTGGTCGGTATGGTGGGGAGTGGCGCAGAACCTGGCTTCTTACATTGCAACTTGCATTTGCATATCAGTGTCTATGTGTTGGGCTAACCTATGAGATCAGCTGTATTATTCAACAGCAATGCTTCGTGTTACCGCGGTCCACTACTTTACTGTGCTCTTCCTTACGTCGACTGTCCTCTGCGACAATGGTGCGTTGTTCCAGACCCGTTATATGCCGGACGTAGTAACGGTTTCATTCCAGAAGCATCTACTGCGGATGTCGCGGCAAGTAGCTCCGCGGTTGACCAACATAATGAAACAAGCGCTACGACCTTCGAACCGCTATCTTCCACTGCTACTAACTTGACAAATACCACCGCTCCATCGTCATGCACCGATCCCGGTCAAGGCAAGTGCATTACATGCTGCTAGGTACACTTTTATGTTCAGGACCTAAAAACGTGACGTGTCGCCACCCCGGCACTCCATGGCTATGCTCGGCAATGTTCCCTGTACAAGGTTTCGACGTATGCTGCATTGGGAACGCAACCACATGCAAACCGGGCCGTTCATCGTTGGCCTGCTGGAATGGAATATGGCCAGGTGAATTGCTTGAAAGTTTGTCCGTTTGAAAGTATTCTGAGTTTAGCTCGCGCTGAACAGCATAACTGTACTGGAACTTGTTTCATCGTCACGGACAATGGTCTTAGCTACAGGTGGGTGTTTATACAGTTGCGTTGGAGCGCTTTCCTTTGGTTAGGACCTTAGGGAGCAAAATTTTCGTATCCACAACCAATGGTTTTTTAGTGGCTGCGGTGCCAAGGACGTCTGCAGCAAGACGAGCCATGGAGACGTAGATTACCATTGTATGGTGTGCAGCCATAACTACTGCAACGAACCTCATCGCCATACTGAACATCCGGCGCATCATTCCACAACCGAACTTCCGCCGCATCATGCCGGAACAGCCACCAGGACCCTCCAAGCATCGCTGCTAGCGATCGCGACGATGATTACCACGCTCTAGTGCTTTGTGCACTGAACTATACGATCCTTTTTTGACGTCATAAACTGACTGACAAGGCTGTGGTTAACTCTCGATTAACCTTGGAATTCTTCGTATCAGGGCAAAAGTTTATTCCCAAAATATGTGTGTAACACCGGCAAGGATTCACCTAGCATTTGAGGTAGGAGCGTAGGCTCGTAGCACCACCAATCGCCATCTTCCGCGTTGCGTCGTATCTGTACACCTGAGACGAAGACAATAAAGTGAGGGCGCTGCCCTCCGCAGAGCCACCACGGATGCCCCGGGGGAAGCCCGGGAAGTGACTGGACATGGTGCTGACGAGAGTCGCCTGGTTCCAGTACTCGTCATACACGGCGAACTCGTCCCCTCGCTAAAGGTAGAAGTGGGTACGTGCATGAATTTATGGAATGCCTACCGAAAGCAAGATCTGGTGTCCGTCAATCCAGAGCACAGCGCCGGTGGGACTGAATCCGAGTTCACGCGGCACGCGCTTCGGGAAGCTCTTGTCCAGGGTGAATTTTCCCGATCGATCACCGTGGAAGGCGTAGACCTTAAGAATTGTCAGTGAGTTCATTGCTCTGAACTATGCGTATCGCGCAAAAGTTAATTCAAAAGTTACACTGCCGCTTTGGAAAAGAAGAATGGATTCCGTTCGTGGGTTCGCCAGTGCAGCATCAACGAATATTGGTCCACTGGGGAAGAGCGTTCGAAGACCGTGAACTTTCACAACGCGGTTGCCTCGCATCTCATACACCTTGCTCCCGACGAAAAGATATGCGTTGCCATTAAAGCCTGCAACTGCTTCTTTTGCTCACATGCTCGCTTAGTCGTACCCACCCGGAGTGAACGCATCGACGGTCGAAGGGCAATCACCGCCGGGACTGCTTCCGTCGAAGCCGGAGTCCGAGTCGCTGTCGCGGTCCGAACCTGAAGCTGAAGGGACTTCACGTTCGCCTCGTGATCCGCCCGTAAAACGATTCCACCAACTGCCCAATCGTTCTGAAAACACGATTTGTCGTGTCCTCCCCTACTCCGAAACTTCCTTTATTCTAGTCGTTGAACCTATACTCTTGTCTACAGTCCGATTTTCGCTAATATTAAGCAGAAGCCGTAAACCCGAACAGACCTCCCAGCGAGGTGTGCTTCCGAGTCGTTGGTCGTTCCGTGGTGAACCCACCGTCGTCGTCACCCCAACCGCCTGAAGAGCCGGAGCCCCAGCGGCTACCGCCTGACGAGCCTAAGCGGCCACCTGAGGATCCCCCGGAGCTGCTTCCGCCTGTAGACGGTCTGAAGCCACCGCGACGAGGACCTAAAGAGATATGACGATTACAAAAGGACACAACGGATCCCTGACCATAGATTTCCTGGATCGAACGGATGTCGTCAGACTTGAGCTTGGGCATGACATATCGACCACTATCGTCGACGGTTTCTAAAGGCACACCTTAGCGTGATTCTATGGTCTGGTCGACCTACCTTGGTAGAAAGGAGCCATGATTGAATCCTCTACTCGTGAGTGTGAAAGTCCCAGAACGTGTCCTAAACGGCAACTTTTCTGGCACGCACAAGCGAACAATTTGGCTGTACATAGTTCTCTAGAGCGCAACTACAAACCTATTTCGTGAATCGCCACTGGCAGCACATCCGTGTAGCTGTAGCTGGCTATTTTCCTCGCGTCCATGTAGACCCTAGGATAAGCACTACCGTTGTGGAAGCATTTTTCGTGCCATACCAGTTCTCGTCCTCGTCGAAATGAAGCAGTCCGCTGGTTGGCATGGTTGCATGCGCCAAAACGCCACCTAATCATGAGCTTACATTTTGCACAATGCAGTAACGATGTCATGGCACTGGAGTGTGGGCTACCTCGTCCGTCGAACGGCCAAGGATCATCGTGATTGCCGGAAGCGAATTTGATTTTGATATCAGCGCTCGGGTCGCCAGAAGAGACTTCCGTGAAGTCCAACGGCACGACGGCGGACCACGTGTCGAACGCCTTACGAATGGCCTGACTAAAGCAGACACGGTGTAAAATACTCTGCTTCGCTCGATGAGTCACGCATTCTTACTCAATGTCCCTTCGCGGTAGATCCGGTGAGAAGGAGAGAATTGAGTAAGTCAGCTGCGACTTGCGCCATTTGAACGCTGCCTCTTAAAGCGTGGGGTTAGACGCAAGATCTACGTTGACGACAACGTACCTCGTCCCGACGTAATTGCCTGTACGTCATACGCACCGCATCTTGGCTGAGCCATCTTCTTGCGCGTCTTCACATCTAACACTCCTGTCGGTTCGAGTCCGGCAAACTCTTGGAACTTGCTATAACATCACACTCGACACCGCAACATTGTCTGCGACTTGCGACGTCGACATTAGAAAAAGATATCGCCTACCGAACGGCAGATTTTAGTACAGAATTGGCGCCTCCCTTCAACTGGTCCACAAAACCGCGTGCCGAGTCCACGAGAGAACCTGGTGGTACATAGCCAAACTTTTGTAGGTAGTCCTGAAATGGCTGGCTTGCGTCTATGATGAAGTTTGGACACATTTCAAGCTCGGAATTCCAAACGACTTTTACGCATAGCCTTCATAACTAGCCAGGGAATTATGAAGGTATTCTGTACATGTGACCTACCGCAGCCTTATCGACGGATACCGGCTC
The DNA here is from genome assembly GCA_020875895.1 of Aphelenchus avenae. Classification (NCBI taxonomy): domain Eukaryota; kingdom Metazoa; phylum Nematoda; class Chromadorea; order Rhabditida; family Aphelenchidae; genus Aphelenchus; species Aphelenchus avenae. The sequence continues at coordinate 636,075 of JNEY01000002.1, forward strand.
CAAGCTTTCGAGCTTCTTCTTCGCGCCAAATATGGCTCCGAGTATGTCTACAGTGACGGAGGACGGTATTAGCGCAGCTAGGAGAAGAACTGATAAAGCCAGTGGCAGCGCTCGGGAGCGCATTTCGAATCCGTACTGGCCCCTGAACTATCGTCAAAAGTACGGGTCAAGTTCCTGGTCCAACACGATGCAGTTAATATTAATGCTCAACAGGGAGAGTTTTTCTTAGTTTGTTTGTCGACTCGGAAACTCTGACAGCGATCAGTCTCGGGGTTGTAATACCGAGGTGCGTGGCCATGAACGGACGGATGCGTCAACGTCGTCGCCGTAGGCGGCTCTTATCACCTTAAGGACGGAAACCCCGCCATGAATCAATCCGGTTCCGTTGCGCGTCTTCTTTTCCGAACTTGGCGCAAAGGTGTTCGTTAACTTTGGAAGTCCACACCAAAATAACATCATTTGCGTAAGATGTGTTCCGCGGATTACGGATGCGTTGGCCTCCCGGGAAGGAGAAGCTTGCTAGTTGTTTCTAAATTGGGGTAGGTGAGTCATCTATGTTCCGGCCGTTAAAAGTGAAACGAGTGACAAACAGTACGACTCAGTAGGCTCGTGTAAGTATTTTAACGGTGTACTGCGGAAATAGCAGTCTCGAACATCCAAATCCACAAGACAAATCTAATATGGTCTACTGTTTTGCACTGAGCATCGAAGTATACGAGATGCGCTCTGGGATTATCCGATTTTACATGCGCTCACTGCCGGTGCGGTAGAGCATAATAGCAACATTATTCACGTAAAAGTAGATGAAATCATTGTTGAAGTGCGAGACAAATCCTCCAAAATGCTTGCCAACGATAACGTGCCACAAGCCTCCATAGTGGTCGTCGAATTCCTAAAAGGCATAAGTTAGTACTTTACTAATGACGTCACAACAATAGCGGATCCTTGCTAAAGTGTCTAGCATGAAAAAGTCCTTGAACCCTGACCTCTTTGATGAACCGCGCAGCGTTTTTCTCCACCGTGAATTGTTTGAGCGCTCGAACGGCAGTGCCCACCGCGTGTTTCTCCATTTCTTCGTCCATCGTCGACTTCTTCACTATCATCACAGGGCGTTTGGTTCGTTCGGCCATCCTCACAATGACGAGCACTAAAACGCATTGACAACGCATCCTTTGGACAATTTTCCTGACAATATTCAACCTAAAAGCGCTTAGCAGCTGACCCTTTCGAGTGACGTCGATTAGAAGAGGGACGAGGAAGCAGAGCAGAAGGAGGCGGCAGAAACCGTCAAAGGAGTCGCCTAGAATGATGAAGCCCGTGCGCTATACCCCCGCATATACAAACACGTGAAGACAGCGGTTAAATACTGTCGCGATGCCGATGACGACTCCCACTTCCTATTTCGGCAATTCCAGGTGCGGGCAAGTTTTATGAGGGAAGAGCAAACACGAGGGACGAGTTTGACGCCGGAAACGTTGGCGGAAATCATGACTTGAGCGGATAACTGCTTGCAATAACCGCCGAAGAGGCCTGGGAAAGCCGCAAAACGCTAGTGGCGGGATCAAACAAATTGCCGGCAAGAAGCCCTCGGGAATCAGCCAGGTGGTCAAAGCAAGTGATTAATTTTCCCGATCAGCCTTGTAAAAAAGTTCAAAGCACCTATGTCATAACATCGAGCAACTCAATGAGTTGCGAGCACTACACACAAGCACGAGGCTCTATCGCAGAAATTCCACATCCTTTTTGGAGGACAACCGTCNCGTCCGATGACTCGCAACAGCCTACGACGGAGCCTCAGGATCCCAGCGCAAGCACTGCACGCCCCATCGTCGGACATACGGAGGAACTGGAAGAATTTGACAACGAACACGACGTCTACGAAGGACCCCTTGTCCCTTCCAACTCCAACTGAAGCAATGACAACAGCGATCTATGAATCGGAGCGTTTAATAAAGCTCAGAGTTTTACTTGGTTTCATCTTCGCTGCGCTACAATGAAAGGCTCATTTCATCTGCATGGAATGCTTTAAACCGAAAAAGCGCTAAATATTCGAAACAGTTCGAAATATTTGGGACTAAATTAGGTAGGTAGGGTTCGCAAGGTATGCATGCTGACTGGAAGATAATGAAGACAATGATGAGCGAGCGTGTCGCAGAGCTAAAAGCCTGAAAAGGGGATTAGTGGGGGCACCATGGCCTGTACGGATGTACGTAGGGCGGAGCATGCAGAATTATGAACCTGCATGCAACATGCCAGGATGTGCACAGGGAGGGTAGGCACGTTTGGAGGGGGTTTTGTATGACTCACATGCATGCACAGCCAGCTTGGATTTCATCTTCATGTTCTTGTGGCAAATACAGACCATGGAAAGCATGACTCTTCCCGGTGCACTGCGAAGTTATCGAAAATCAGAGAGTCAGGATAAACTGTGGTTGATCCTGGATCCGTCTGGCTGAACAACGCCACTCGCGTTTCTAGGTGAGCAAAACCCAGTTTCATAGCATTCGTTCCTTCAAGCGTTTTGCTACGTGGAATCTTGAACCACAGAAACAATGATCAGGTCGATTTGTGTTTTCACGTTGTTTGCCATGAGTGACTTGCTTTGTTTTGGGAGCAGCCGTCGACAACAACGTCGGAATGCCAGGGCTCCTTTGTGATCAGCCGCGCGCGAAGGCCGGCGAATGGCAACGAGGGAAATAGAATAGAAAGGCAAGCGAATCAGTCCGTCTCTCCACACGCTGCTGCTTTGCATATAGATCCGGCTTTGCGCAAACAACCTTGTACCTTGCAGTTTATGCACGATTTCGAAGAACCCGCGCTTGTTGTTTTCGATTTGAAAACGTACGGCCTTTCGCAAGAACATATCTTGATAAAGTTCCTCGCGAGCCGTTTAGGGACAGTTTCTACTGCGAAACAATGAGCAAGAAGAAGCGGGACAGGTGCGGAGTGCGGTTTGCAGACTCTGGCTGGTAAATCCACATTACGAACCGTTTTCAGCAGATAAGTTTAGGTTTGATGACGACTTTCTGCCACCGAGTGAACCCTTCAGCCCATGGAAGGGCGATTCGATCCCGTTTGCTGAAGTGCTGCGTAACACGGATACTATGGTGAAACAGATCTAATCGCGATGGTGCCACATGGAAAAGTTCAGGTTGACCTGGTAGACGCAAAGAGTCTTACCGACTACGTCGTTCGCCTTTTGTCTCACAAGCGGTCCTTCAGCGAACTGGAAGTGGAGATGAAGTAAGCCGCTGCAAGCCATACGCACCAGATCAACGCGGATATTTTCAGCAAGTTCTACCGAACTGCAAGCAAAGTTTCCCAGAGCCAAGTCGGCTTGCAGGATGGCATTTTCTGTATCTTCTACGACGTCCACAACGAGACCGCCCACCGAGTCTACGTGGAGATGGTCTGCCAGTTGCCGGCGGACATGGCACTGAACCCGTCAACGTACAACGACCCTAACGTGGCCGACATTTACCTTGTGGACCACGCCACGTCCATGCGCGTTCGTCAACGCGACCTCTACCAGATGGACGAGCGCTTCGCGGAGGAGCCGATCTCCACTTTCAAGGTCCGCCTGGACGGTCTGAAAGATACGCAAAAGGTAAGCTCTTCTTCGCACACTGTGCTCTTTGCATAGAACCTTATTCAGACGGTGAACGGGCACGCTCGCGAGTCCGAGACCTACTGGTTTAAGTTGCGCTCTTCGCCAAATTGCAAAATGGTGGTCCACAGTAACTTCGTGCATGAGGTAAAGCTCCCCTGTGGTACACACCACTTCGCATTCGTGACGTATTTCAGGATGAAGACGTCTTCATGGTTGACCTCTTCATCGGTGGGCCCCAGCAGTGGACCGATGCCAAGAGCATCCTTCCTCAGGCAAATGCCATGAGCGCTACAGCAGATCCGGCAACTTCCCACTCCACTGCCTAATGGGCGTAAAACCCGAAGGTGCCTGACATACCAGACATGCGCTCAATCCACAAGTGCCTACCTTTAAAATTGTCAAATTTGCCACTGAACCTCCGCTGTTCTTTTACTGCTAATAAATAAGCTGTTTCGAAACCATGCTCGTCTTTTTAGCATCGCTAGTTTGTGTGTGGTGGCATACGTTTGTGGCACCCACCTAGTTCCTGTACATCCGACTACTCAAATGATAGGGCTTCGCAAACAATGATATTTCCGACAGTTCAGTTACCTAGCACTACGCGAAAAGGCTCAAGAATGAAATCATTTTGAGGATGTATGGTTAGCCGTCGTTGGCATAGCATGGAGGATAACCTGGAAGGATGTTGTAAAGTAGCTGCATAGCGCGCATAAGTGCACGCCGTTAGATAGCGTGCCAGCTGACATCGTCGTGCGTTGCGCGTGCTTTGTGTACATTGTGTGCTACTTGCATGGTTTACGGTCGGCGTTTAATAACGTACCTGAATGGGTCCTCTCGCATTTACCGGTTGGATGTTGGACGCTGAAGTTATCTGGAATATGGGCGTGGAAACAGTCCTTCGAGGAGTACGCTTTCGACTACCGGTAGACACAGATGCAACCGGCGCCATGAATATCCTTCACAAATGGCATTTTCTAGGACATACAGACTCGGCCACCGATAGAAGTGTTAAGGCCTTCCGCGTCAGCCAAGTGTCGTGCCCTAGTACTCATAGCAAAGACATAAAAAAACTCGGTCCGTTTATGCCATCAACATATGGATACTATGCACACAGAGAGCGACTGATGCCGAGATAAATTTGACAGGCACTCTGAGCTGACGTCGGTGATAGGCAAGACCTAGACAGTAGTTGGAAGGTCCCAGGCCTACACGGTACTTGTACGTTACGTAATTTTCTGCGTTTTGCAACTGATATTGGACGAACGTGATGTTAACTAAAACTGGCGAAGGTTGACGAGGAACCTTGCGACATTCTAGGGCCAAACGGCGGCAAAATGGGCTTTCTAGAGAGCACTTTGACAGTCACAGGTAGAATCTCGGACCATATGCGTGAACCGAGGACTTAATGCACAACGAAAGGGGACAAATGTTCACACGTATGAAGAGCTGGGTCATGTAACATCATGGAGGGAAGGTCGTTCACTATATCTCTGGAATAGCACTTTGCGAGAACGGGAAAGCTACGGACTAGTCCAGCTTGGCTTTACTCTGGTCGATCTCGCGACAGAGCACCGCCTGTGCAGCGAGGAACACTCGCTTCACGCTTCCGTTGACGTGGTTCAGGTTCATGTTGAAGTTGACGGTGTATGGCCCTAAATTAAGAGGGTCAATGCCAAAGATCATCCGGAGCATGACCAACCTTAGTATCTAGACAGGTACGTACCTTCAAGGAGGGCGCATGGTAGAATGTACGCGTAGTAGTACCCGTTGTGCCTCGGATGGAGTGCCGGCTCCAGACAGGCCTGACCCTCGTCACCAGCCAATCTAAGCAAACGTCTTTGGTTCCTCGCACGCTCGACGCATGCACGTACAGTGGAGCACACGGAAGAAGTTTGAAGCTGTCTGGAGAATACAAGGGCACACCGCTGTAGAGCGCATCGAAGCTTGTGCGTCCGATACACGGTCGATCGGCTGGAGCGTGCTCATCGGCTTTGACGTCGAAGAACGCAGGAATGACGAAGAGAATCTACAATAAAAATTTTGCAAAGCAGGTTGCACAAATCAGCCATACCGCGACTTCGTTTGGTTGGCTAACTCTGCGATGGAGGTCTTTTCGAATGTTGAGATCATATGAGCGCTGAAAAGGTTCGTTGGTTCGTCAGCGCATAACGAGTGAGTGGATGCAAAAACACTGTACGGACCTGAACGAAGGGTTCAGGACGCCGCAGAAGATAGTCGCTATTGGTAGAGAGTCGCATGAAATGCACCTCCGAGAGAGTATCCATCACGTGGTAGATGTCGCCGCACAAGCGCTTGACCCAGGAGATGAACTGGTTCTCCAGCGCTGGCACTCGGTTAGACAGCCATGGGCCGACCATCTAGAAGCACGGTGTTTTGGCATGCTTTCATCGGAGCTGCTTACGTTCTCACCAGAGCCAACGGAGCCAAGCGCAAGCAAGCGCGGTGGATGGTGGAAGCGGCCTTTCGGACACTGTGAGATGTCCGCGCCGTACCACATCAGCAGCTTGACCTAAATCGTTCTTGGTTTTGCAGTTGTTGGCATAGTAATCCCTTCGCACCATTTCGAGGTTATTCCGTTCGAGTGCGTAGTGAATAGCGGAGCGTCCTGAGGAGTCGCGAACGTTCGGGTCGACATCTAAAAACTCCTCCGTTACGACTGCGAACATCCAAATCCACTTACCATGCTCTAGGAGAACCCGTAGCTGGCACAGTTCACCCGTCAGAACGGCACAATGCAGTGCAGTCTTCTGCGACCTTCTCGTGCGTACCTGCAGTAGGCTGCTTACGTAGTCCAGTGGCAGGTGATTCAGAAGCAAGCGTGCAATTCTATAACCGACGAAGTGTAGGTATGAAGGCGAAAACGTGATAATGGTGGGCATACCGGCAATAGCCGTGATCGTTTTTCTCGCAGGTCCTCGTCACGTCCCGTGAGGATACCAGTGTCATTAGCAGTGTTGTCTGCTCGGAAGCGACGTAGAACTGTGACATAAGACTCTAAATCTTCAAATAAGTAAGACGAGCAGAATCCATAACAGGCCACCTGTAGTTCTCTTTTTTGCATCAAAACTTTAGCGAAAATTTCAAACAACGTTTCGGCATTTTCGTCCAGCACAAAAGGCAATATCTGCCAGGGGCATAAACATGTGCCGACTAACCTTCAATACGATCTGGACCAAGCCGGCCTCGTTATGCTTGGAAGCATTACGACGTCGCAGCGCAATGCAAACCATACGTACGCGGCGCACGAAGTTTGTGTGATCTCCGTCAACAATACACTCATTGAGTTTCTTCAGCCAGTTGCCGCGCCATTCGGGTTCGACCTATATAAGAAACCTGTTGTAGGTTGTTGGCTTCGGCACTAGTACCTTTGAAGGCCGTGGGCTTGAGAGTTCCACTCTAGGCTCCACGTCCTCTGCAGTTGTCGACGAAGATGACGAGGTTACTGGCGAGTCCCCTAGCGACGATCGGCGCTAAAGCTCCCAGTTTATTTAAGCACTGCCATGCAAAATGCACCTTCTTGTCTTTCTCCGAGTCGTCATCGGACTGCTTGCTTGATGGTCCTTTCTTCAGTTTCTTCCCGGATCCTGTCTTGTCGCCTTTCGGAGGTAGTTTTTCCATGCCTAAAAAGCAGAAGTTTTGCTTCGCAACGTAGCGTTCCTGTGAGAACCTAAGAAAAACACAATACAGGACAAAAATTGTCGCTCATTATAAAATGCCTTAGCGGAGCTTGTCTGGATGTTGGTAGGAATGACACTCGAAGGACCAGAAAGAATGTTTCGAAAGCAATGTATAAAACGAAAACCGTGAAAATTTAAGAATTATGCGACTAGATGCTATATTTTGAACGACGCAGGACAAACAGGAGCACGTCGGCAAATTTTAGGAAACGTCCCACGTAACAACATTGTCAGCAACGGGAACCGAAGGGGCTACTATAGGAGGAGCTTGACGAATAGTTTGCTAGTAGGGGCTTAGAAAGTAGACATTTAACGTACGTAAAACCTTTCCTCTTTGTGATGTCCTTGAGCATCACGATAAGAATGAAATATACTTGATGTGTGGTCTCTACGTACGACCAAAAAATTTATTGCAGATCGCATTTAGCGACATAAATGGATAGACATTATGGCTATTTATCCGTTACTGCACGTCGGATATGTCAAGATTCCCGTCTTTGGTCAAGCTCGCAGTTTCCTAAATCACCAGTGAAGTTACGAAGGTAACGGGCATGCTTACCAGCGCGGTTGCAGACTTTAAAGCGCTACTACACGGTGGCGTGCGACGCGTTTTCGCCGCAGCGGCTGTACATCGAAAGAGCGGACCAGCATCGAAGTCGCCGATGTCCTCCGGCATGGGCTTATCCTTTGTTTCTGGAGCGACGGCTACCGCGAAAGCTGCGACTAGCGACATTGCGGCGATGACCATAGCAGGTGCGCCTTCGTGGACTTCTCTCTACAAGGCCGGTGTTCCTGATTTTTGGAATCAGTGGCTTACGAGGACGTTCAAGTAGGGCGCCGCCACGGAGCCGATCTCGCCAACGAAACTGACGCACCCGAATATTATATTCCGGACGGACGTGGGGCTCATCTCGGCGAGCAGCAGAGGGTGGGACGTCCACACAACACTGTTAAACATCTTCGCAAGCAAGGGAAATGACATACTCAGCCAGTTCTTGCCTAAAAAAGATTCGATGTTATTTCAAGAATGTTTTGAGTCTTAGCGGGAACCCGGTGTTGACAAAAAGTCTTCATAACCAACCTGGAAAAAGCACGGCAGCAAACATAGAAATGGACTGGGCGACCAGAGCGACGACAGTTACTGACCGTCGACCGACGTACAGCAGCAATGCGATTGCAATCAAACCAGCTGGCAGTTCCTAAGAGATCAGCCTGGCATTTACTGCGACAAATTTCTGCTGGCATACCACGAAACCGGAGAGAAAGTAGCCGATCATTTCGTCTTCGTGCAAATCAACGCTAAACAAGCTCAGAGCCCAGTAGGTCCCGTTCATGACAATCCTGAAGGCGGGTTACACGCGACCTGGTATGGAAAGCATCGGTACTTACTGAACGTAGCATTGCAGGATCAAATGGAACAGCAGCTTTTTCGAGCGAAACAGGTCCACATACGTCCGCCTCGACGCTTGCGCTCTAATATCGGCCCTTGTCTCAGCTGCTTTACATTCATGAAGCGCTATGTCGACCTTATTGATCCGAGAGGAATTGCGAATGTAGCTAAACGGTGTATGGAATACGAGAGTTGACATCTCAGAGCCTACCGAGTGACCTCCTTGACCTTTCTGTGAGTGATAAGCCAATGAATAGACTCCGGTAGACACCTAAGTCTCAGCATGTAGTTGCTCAAGACGATCGGCTCACCAATAGAAAGTGAAGGTGATTAGTCCGGGAGCGGACAAGGCGAAGTAGAGCCACCGCCAGTTGCCGATGAACATGTGAAGAACCCCTACGAGCATGTAGCCGCCGACCCACACGAACGTCGTGGCAAGCGGAGTGATCGAGCGAAACGAAGGTGCCACCGACTCCAGCTGAATGACGTATCCGATGCCGATGCCCTGAAAAATTGCGCTGAGCCGAACCATAGGCAGGCAGGCAGCAATTTTGGACATCGACATGACATGGAAAGACATCCAAACTTACACCAGTTCCGAGACCTGCGACAAATCGGAAGAACAGGAAGGAGTAGTAGGATGGAGCTAGCGAGCAGGCAATATTCGCAAGAACAGTGACCCAAAGCGGAACGAGGTACGTGTAGCGGCGTCCGTACCGGTCCGCGAGTTGCGTGAGAAACGGTGTCGTTATCATGCCACCTGCAGCCTATTCAAGCGTTAGTAGCGGTACCGCGCTACCCCAATGCCCCGCATTTCGAAAAGCCAATGGCGACTTGGCCGTGCCAAAAACAGCTCACCTAATATGAAGACGGACATTGGGTGCTGCGTCCAGTACTCTCGACTGCACGTCAGGTTGAACTAAAACAAAGCGGTAGTGCGATTTTGTCAGGCAATAGTAATGAACAATTGGTATGACGAAAGCGTACTTCTGAGGCGTATGTTGTCTGATAGCTGCCGTTGTAGGCGAAGAACGATGCAGAATTGCTTCCGCATTCCATGGAGGTATTCCGGCTATCACGAACGGTGCACTTGTCGACAACTTCGTACTCCTACGGCACGGTAGTGTTTTGCACGGTGAACGGCAAACATTAAAATTAAAAGCGACATCCCACCTCTTTGTCAGCGTTGGCCAGTTCACACCCAAATTCAGGCTGAACGGAAATCAAGGACATCACCATTGTCTCGCACGCGAAGAGGAAAACTGCCAGGTTGGTGATCGCATAGATTATCATCTAAAGCTCGTATCTCCTTTGGGCATGTTCGGCGTACTCCTTTGTTGATCTAGCGCATAAGCCTTGGGCTTTTCATGGGTAAGTCGTCATAGGCATTCTTTTTTAGATTTCTTAACTGAACATTTAACATCTTAACTGAACATTTAACAGTACTTTATTTTGATAAAGAGTACAGTTTTGAGTGAGCGAACGTAATCTCTTCCCTTGCCCCAGACGTCAGACATCGCTTGTCCATTATAGGTACTAGCGGTTTGTTTGTCAAAGGAATTAACACCTCGGCCGACATCGGCAAACACGGATTATAAATGTTTGGACGTCCCTTATCAACCGGGTTGAGATTTCATTTAGCGAGCTCCAGACTCTTGAAAGAACTAAATTTATGCGCAAGTGACGAAAAATAGTTTAACGTCCAAAGTCCAAAACTCTACGAACCTGGTACTTCCCATACTTGCCAAACTGATCCAAGACCTTCTCCGCGTCCAGGTGCGTGTAGAGAGCGGGAGTCGCTGACCTCGCGGATACAGAGTGTCCGACAGCGGCTGAGGTCATGACATTTGCCGAAGAGCCAACGCTCGGATTTGTGAGACTCCTTAGCGCATTCCGATCCGCGATCTCATCCTCTTGATGTCCATTGAGTGGTTCGGTACTTTCTGGATGAGGGTCCATAGCGAAATTTGCATCGAATAAACAGTGAGGGCGAATAGCGTAGGGGCCTCTTCTTGGTACTAGCCACCGACTCGTCTGGCGGTCCGCTTCCACTGATAAGAGCAATGTGAACTTCCCTCATCTTAAATTTCACTGGCAATGCGACGTTATCGGGTGTCAACATGATCGCTTCAGGAATGGTTTGATTTTTTTGCGCGAGCCTGGTGGGCTTCCGTCTGCAAAGAGTCGTAGATAGTTTTGCTCTGCCGGACGTTGAGACTCTCAGAAATCGTTACTCCAGGCGTGCGTAGAAGACATAGGCCCGTATGCCTCACGCGATTGAGCACGTCGAGCTTAAGAAACAGACGAGTTCTCGTGTCGCTCATGACCGTCACTGCATCCACGGCATCCGTACAGGATGCATTATGAATCTCATTGAAATCGACCTGGCTTCAGTCGACACCAAAATCCGTATAGCGTAGTACATACTTGTGTGCAAAATTCGGTACCTCGTGCTACCGTTATGCGTCATTCTCACTGCGCACATTGCAAGCGTGGGAAGATGGTTGGGGCGCCAACAGGACGCAGTAATTATGTACTTGTTAAACATTCATCAACGCACCGGGTCACCCAAGTTGTGACGCTGCCCCAATGGCTATGGCATTGTCCCAGCGTGATATGGTTAGGCACCCACGCTGTAGCATGTGCTAACCGCCAAGCTTCGGGTACCTTCGCGAAGTCGATCCCGTTACGGTCTCTTGCTTATGGGACGGCCACTACGGGTGGAGTATTCCTTCAGCGATGCTAAATTTATTCTGCCTACGCATACAAAGAATTTGATGGATAACGTCGGCGCGGACGAGGTGCCGTGGATGCGCTTTTTTGGGGACGCAACTTTATGCTCAACCGACGCTATATAATAACATGTCAGCTACAGCCCACTAGTCGGCCTTTTGCGGAGACAGTCGAACGACGTCAGTCACCGCAGACCAAGTCATTTTCAGGTGTGACGTGTGGACCCACTTCCGAGTTGTACCCTGAAACGCTTTATTTATTAAAAGTTGACCATGCTCTGACGCCCGAGAGTTCTTCTGCTCTTACCGAGTTGTCGTAGTACTCTATACCCCCTCCTATATTAAGTAATGCTTCTGTGCTCATAACCAAGACTACTGTGTATGCTACGTACAAGTCTTTGTCCCCTCAAACTTTTCCGTTTTTCTAGGAGCCTTCGTTGTAGCACAAGTTCATGGTTTTTCTAAGAGGACGCTAGCTCATGCGGTCGAAACGGCCGAACGTCAAGGGAACAGGCCCGGTACGACGGGAACCATGAACGGAAGGTGATCTCCAGAAAAGAGATGACATGTATGCTAGGGTTCCAGAGTGCAAATTTTCCAACAGTAGACGACCCAAGGTCTCCGTCAGATGCACACAACATCAGCGTAAGAGCACACAGAATACTGCGTAAGCAATGTCCCGATTCTGTGATCGTAGCTAGACTTGTACATGATCCCATCTACGTTTCGATTCTTTTGTTGCCGAGCATGCCAGAGTAAACCTACGCAAGATGAAGACATATTGACATCGGCTGAGCTGAAAGAAAATTTGGGGAAACCGTGAGTATATGCTAACCAAAGGTGTCATGTGTCGTCGATACGGAACCGCGTCGCTGCCGTACGGGGCTACGAGTCTTCTCAAGTACCGCTCTAGCCAGTACGTATTTTTAGAAAAGCGTACGCAGTACGGTACGGTACATAATACAGTACGGCTGCACATTTTTAGCGCCCGCATTTCCAAGAGCCGTTGGACTAGGCTGCTGCTCTTATCATGTCCTATCTTGGCTGCTATACGATATTATCGTGTAACAGTGGCCCAATTGTTTGGCACCCTTACTTCTTGCTCTTACGCGTCTAGAAAAATCAACCCGCATGGATGCTTTAGTTAGTTCCTTCTTTAGACAAGTCAAAGGGCTATGCTGAGAAGCAGTCGACTACGCTTAATGCAACTCCTGAGCGCCGTATTTATCGCAATGCTGCACTGCTCGCAAGCGGCACCGTACGCAGACGGATTCGGTGCGTACGCGGATCGACCGTCGTTCTTCCGCATTCCACATAGCTCTGTCTTCTACATGGGTGACTTAGGCCAAGTAACGTTTGAGCATTCAATTAAAACGATTACCTACCCCTCTTTAGGTTTTCGACACGCCTGTGTCAAAACGGAACATCGCTATCGGTCGCGGAGACGGCTTTCGACCCGGGAAACGATAGCTCTTGGTGTTTTTGTTACGTAGTGCTGTCCCAATAAATATTGCTGTTACTTACTTGCAAAAGGTTTTACGCCAATTGGCATGTGATTGAGCTAGCAACTGAACTCTTCCATTAGTGGGCTCCCGGCAGGCTTGTTGGCAGGTCCAACGACTAAGGAATTACCGCTTTGTATGGTGCACTGCTCGCTCTTCCGCATCTACATGCGGAAGAGCGAAACTTTTGTTAAGGTGAAACCGATCTTGTTTTTACCATAATAAGACGGTCAATGTTAGAATCTGATGTAAGATCAAGCTTCATATCGTAACATTTTATTAACGATAACGAAGTGCATAGACAACTACGTAGAGGAGAATTACGGAGCACGAAGCTGAGTGACCTGCGAATCCACAGCGCCTTCTTCCGCCTAGAAATTCTCGATGAGGAGACGGAAGAGTGCAGTGATGCGAGTACATGCAACGTACCAGACAAGCGTAACACTGATTGCCCAGTTCATCGTAGCAGGTACGGCAATAGGTAGCAGTGCACTTGTGACAGTTCACCAGCGAACGTGGGCGGAATTTCACTTCACAAAGCAGGCATTTGCCGGTCTTGAAGAGGACATCGATTATTCGACGACGAAGAAACGACTCCTCGTGCATCACGCCTTTGCTAAACCGAGGTTAATGCTAATGTCAGTTCAATGTCAGTACAGCTTACTCTTCAGCGCGCTGAAGCATGCGACGTTCGACTGCACAGCGAATCCTTGCACGAGCAAGTCCGACGCTCGTTCACCCGCGCGAAGAGCAACTTGTTGTACAGCTGGACAATGCGTGCTTTGCTACGCTTGCGGAAAATGTAGCCGACGATGAAGAAGAGTGCCGTACGTCGGATCACGAAATTGAACACAACCTAGGTCGCGGTACACATGCGGACACCGGTCAAAGCCGCCTACCTGCATCATGAACATGAGGAAGAGCGGACCGAGAATCCAGGTGGCCGTGTGGTCCCAGTTCGGTGCACGCGGTTGCGATGCGCACGCGTCGTTGTCGATGTCCCAGTCGACGGTCTGCGTGTAGTTGAAGTTCAGGATCTCCTTAAGCAGCTCTGCGATCGCACCTTCGCCTTCGACCTGAAAGAGGGATTAGCCACAAGAGATCAATGAAGCCTGACATACGCCTATCTCGAGGGTGTGACGCCCTTGCGTTCCTTCGTACGTCGGCCGAGCATCAGCTAACTAAAACATCAAAGATTTAGCAGAACCCGTGTACCTATGCTCTTACGTGATGGAAAATTCGATACACATAGTAGTCGACCAACAATGTCGCGGTTACGATGACAACTACGACTAACCACTTCATAAGTGGCATCCATGACTGCTTGATTTCGACGCTTGTCGGAAAGCTAAACTTCATGTGCAGCTTTCATAATGCTAAGACTGTGATGCGTACCCGAATGGACTCATGAGACCGTTGCGCTTCTTCTCCGCATTCGTGAGTGGTGCTAGGTGAGGCTTGCCCTGGAGTTGCCGCTTGCGATCGATGTACCAGAAGTAGGACGTTAGGAAGTTGTTCTTGAACTCGATGTTCGTCAGGTAGTTCGAGATCATCTGGACGGTGTCACGGAAGATCGAGTACACCAAGTAGATCATCAGCGTGGATATCAACTCCTTGACGGTCGCGATAACCACCTGGAACGTGCCACTTCGGGATCGCGCACGCGCATGTAGTCCACGCCAAACGCCAAAAGCATACCTTGAAGTAGTCCATGCTGCTTTTTATTTGCGTTTTAATGTCCGCCAGCGCTTGTATACCCTCGAAGCGTGGCTCTTCGATTGCCTTGAAGTGCATCTGAAAAACTCATCGGAGGCTGACCGAACGGACGAAGGAAACTCACGTTAAGGGCAAGTTGGCGTCGTAGCGTCGCGCTGATGTTCTCCGTCATTTCCATTTGGTTGTCCAGTTCAGCGTCCTCGTCATTCTTCTTACCGAAGTCACACTGCTTCTCTGCTTTCTTCAACAGCTCTTTAGGCTAAAGTACAAAAACCAGGCGATTTTCGAATGGAAGCTAACTTACCGTGCACATTTCTAGCGGATTTAAGTCAGGACAGATATACGAGCCGATGATCGGAACGGAATCGTGGCACGTCTTCTAAAAGAGCTTCGTGAACAGTAAAGTAAAAGAACAATGCACCAGCATCTAGGCGTGACTTACCTGCAAGCCTTCCATTTTCTCGGTGCACTGCTTTGCCGCATTGGCGTATATCTGTTCACACCGCTGACTCATCCTGCGGTAATAGTTGCGTCCGAGATGCGACTTGTACAACGTCCAAGCAGGTTGGAGATGTTCGTTTGCTTCTCGCAGTGTTTCATTTGTTTCATTCACGCTCACTCCTTCGATTATGGACTCACGTTGCGAAATGGCCTGCAAGCGCCCGTCGTGGGAAGGCAGTTTGTCCATTCTTGTTACCTGAGCGTTGTCCAGCTCCGCCGCGAGTGCTTCATCTTCGTTCTCCGTCGACTGGAGCTCCTGGTTCAGTGGGTCCATCAACGCCTTCAGTGAGTAGACGAACTTCCGTCCCATGCTTGCTGCCCGACCTCAACAGGATAAGGTTGCCAGCATCACCAATGCACCACCTACCGAAATGCTTCTCGAAAAGTTGCTCAATCGGTCCCGTGGCGAGGGTGACGCGCTGTGCTGTGATCTTGGACTGTTGTTCCAGCTGACAGACGATGATGTTCGAGGTGATCTCAAAGTTGCTCATGATGTTGGCCATGGGCCCGCTCGTGAGCTGGTCGAGGACGAAGACTGACATCAGCCCTTGGCCGCTTTTGCCGATAGCACCAATGATTGCGCAAATGGTGGCGCAGCGAAATACCTAAACTAGTTTGCCAATGTAGCGCCCACTGCATACTACTGGGTTCTGCTTAACGAACGTACCGGGGAAATTGCGTAGGTGACGGCAGAGGCACAGATCATGGACCATTTGAATATCTCGCGCCACGTGTCGTCAAAGTCGGCAAAGTTGAGGCGATTCCATGCTAGCGTGTATACGCCGATGCTGATACCGAAGCCTACAGGGAAGTTGATAAGCATGCGTAGAATACGGTAGTCATATACACCGCTAAACAACCTCGCTTAAAGAATGGCGTGTATCGAGTTACATACCTGTACCAGAAGATGTCCGCGAGGAGAGATCGGCCCAGACGCTTGCGACGCTTTTGACGCGACGTCTCGAACAGTAACTGGCGTAAATAGCCCAACATCGTAGTGACAATGGTCGTTCATGGCCGAAAGCGGAGTTAGGTGCTATCAAAATTTGCATGCATCACCTGTGAATTCTAGCTGATGCAGACAACACTTGAGTGCCCACTTCAAGCACGCCACTGAAAAGTGCCATTGACGCGCTTACAGTCACTGGCAGAATTCAGCGAGCGGATTGAGGCGTTCAGTGTGTTGAGCCCACATTTGCAGTCTTTAGGACACTATTTTCTTTTAGGCACGGAAGGTGCTTTCCATCACGGGCTCCGTAAGCACTAACAGGGTTCATGCTCAAAATGACGCATTGTTTATTTGAGGTGCACCGAACGATTTGAAACTCCCGCCAAGTGAACCTGGACGGAAGGTTTCAAGTTCACGCACTACTTGAATTTTCATACCTGTATGCAGCTAAAAAATTTTTGCGGAATACGGACAATCCTGCTACTCTATTGCGTTAAGATTTACACAGCCGCAAACGTTTGGATTTGCTAGGGTCGTCAATTCCTAAGCGCGCTCCTTGCTCACGAAGATGTTAGAAAGACAGACAAGAGTAGGCTTAATACGTGGTACCGTTGTACGAACAGAAACTGTCAGCGTAGCATTGCCACTAAAGTGTCACCTCCACCAGCGTGCCAACCAAACAACTGAAGGCTGCACCAAGCTGACCTAGTTAACACGCTGTCAGTCACCTGTTCCAAAAACGGCCAAGCTTAACTCCATCTACGACTGTTAAGAACGACGTAGCAATCATTGCGGAAGCAGGATTCATGCAAAGTACAAGGCTCTATAATGTGCATGGAACGATGATGTGTTTTCTTGAAACTTCTACACCCTTGCCTTAAAAACGTCTCTTTGCATCCAGATCACTCCGATGCCCGTTGGTGCCTTTATTTCTTTCCAGTTTGCCAGCAGCGATAAGCGACCACAAGAGACGAGAAATTCGACTTTTGAGCTGTGTGAACCTGCCCCACACAAAATTCGAGCACATCAGTCATTTGTCTATCTCCGTTTGTTTGTAGTCGCGCTCTGGGAAGCAAACATCATTCCGTCCGTGCTCTTTGAAAAAATTTGTGTGTTCGTTAATGAAAACCATTTTACGTGCTTTAGAATGGCGAAAGCCATCGTCATCTTCTCTATTGCGTCTGTAGTGCTTGCATACTTTACCTTCCGCTTCATCACTGAGGAGGAAAAGGTAGCGCGTAAATCACACGGAGTTTGCAACTTGTGGCATTCTCTTAGGTGGATGTTCCAGCGACAGGGTACTTTGGCCGAGGTTCGCCGCATGAAGACGACAAAACCATACGGCCCTTTCACATCAACGTGTCTACCGAAGAACTTGAGGTGAACAAGCTGCACATAGCGTTCACCGTGGTTTACCTTCCTAGGAGCTGCGACGACGCTTGAGGCTCGCACGTTTGCCTCAGAAGCTCGAGGACGTGAACGACTTCGAATACGGGTTCGGACTGGACACGCTTCTCGCCTTCAAAGACTACTGGCTGAACACTTACGACTGGAAAAAGCATGAAGCCGTGCTCAATGAGATCCCTCAGTTTACAACCGAAATCGAAGGCTTAACGGTAAGGTGACGGTCTCTCACCGCTTCCATTGGAGAGCTTTCAGGTACATTTCATGCATCTGAAACCACCGGCTGGAAAATACAAGCGAGTCGTTCCGCTGCTAGCAGTTCACGGTTGGCCCGGCACGGCCTTCGAGTTCATGAGGGCGATAAGGTTGCTCGCGGACCCGCAGTCACTTTCTGGCAAAGCCTCAAACCAGATGGCCTTCGAGGTCATTGTGCCCAACACTCCGGGGTATGGGTTTTCCAGCCAACCAAGCAAGAAAGGTAACCTGAACGTGCTTGTGATTGACCTAAAGCCGGGTTTAGGATTCGGCCAAGTGCAGGCTGCTCGGATATTCAACAAGCTGATGAAACGGCTGGGCTTCCCAAAGTACATCGCACAAGGCGGCGACTGGGGCTGCGTTGTCGTGCCGCACATTGCACGTCTGTACCCCCAAAGGTTAGTATCACAACCGGCGTCTAACTTGGGACGTTTTGCAGCGTCTACGGCATCCACCTGAATACGTTGCCAGTGTTTCCGAGCCTCAAGTCGACACCGCTCTACATCCTCGGATCACTGTTTCCGAAGTGGATATTCAGCAGCCCCGAGTTCCACGACTACAATTTCTTCACCTTGGTTGGGGACACGATTAAGGAAAGCGGCTACTTCCATCTTCAAGCAACTAAACCCGATACTGTCGGTACGTAAGCACACTTTCCAACGTGCACGGCACACCGAAAGGATGTGTTTGAAAAAAACCTTAATATCAGCTTTCAGGAGTGGGCCTGAACGATTCTCCGATCGGACTCCTGGCGTATATCCTAGAAAAGTACTCTACTTGGACGAATCCCTCGTTCCGGCAGCTATCGAATGGAGGCTTGGACAAGTAATGCTAGTGCTGTCTCTATGAGCGGCTAACATTCTGTTACCAGAAAGTTCACCAAGGACGACTTGCTCACGATCATCACAATCTACTGGGTTACCGGTAGCGTAACGAGCTCGGTGCGCTACTACAAGGAGCACTACATGGACGCCGCGAATGACATTCTCGGAAGGTAAGAACGTTGACGAATTCGCTGCGCAGGACTATTCTTTTAGGAAGTACGTCCACGTCCCTACTGCTTATGCCGCCTTCCGCTACGACATCTGGCCTAACCAGCGCACGCCGATCGAGCTTGCTAGACTTGGCTACAACATAACGCAGTATAACCTCTTCCCCGACTGCGGACATTTCGCCGCCTTGGAATGCCCGCAAGAATTGTCCGCCGATATTTTGAACTTCGCCAACAGAATCGTGTAGTTTGCGGGATTAGCAAGCATAGGAAGCAATAAAGTCTATGCCGCCGAAAGGTTGTCTTCAACGCTTAAGTCCCTCTAGAGAACGGATAACGGTGACTGTCTTTAGCAGGGTCTTGCCGGTTTTCCTGCATCGGTCATTCGGCTTTTTGGAACTTCACAACCGGCACTTTATGTTCCCTACATATACTCGCACACGCGTAACCTTGAGTTTACTGACACTATCGTACTTCTGTCGCGACATTTAACGAACAATGAGTAAGGCACTGACACGAGATACCCAATAAAACTAGAAATTAGATATTTTACGTAGATGTCTAAGTATTCCTACTGCTGAAGAAGTTGATCTTCATACTGCTTCATGAAGCATTCACCAACGGGGAAGAACTCCCAGTCGCGGTTGTCATACTTCTCACGAACGTATGTCTCTTGACCTACAATGCAAATGTTGTGTTACAGAGGTCGCTAACAAGAAGGAGGTGTGATCTTCTTGCGAAAGCTCCCTACCTGTATACTCCGTTTCGTCTTTGTTCACCAAGTGTTGTAGGAAGAACCTAAACCGGTCGTTGCACTGATGGCAAAGCCAATGCCCAAGTCTTTCTTGTCCAAACCAGCAAGGGGCACTTACAGGTAGTTGGCGAAATTGTGCTCCTTGGTCGTGTGGATCTCGAAGCCTCTCGGCAGTCTATCGAAGTAGTCTTTGCCGATGTCGCAGATAAAGCAGGACGACTCCAACTTCTCCGTCGCCGAGTCTTGTTGGTCTCGAAGCTCGCCGAAGGCGTCGATGATGAGACCCTGCATGATGGCCAGCAGGATGACAATGACGAAGAAGAAGAAAGAGATGTCGTAGAGCATGCGCGGATACTCCAAGTCGTCACCGTACGGACTCTCAAGCTCGTCACCGATGCCACCACCCGCACGTACACCCGCGTAGAAGTGGTAGATGAAGCACTAAACACATCGTCGACTATGTGGATCGTTCAAGGTGCGCGGAACCTAGGTTAGGAAAGCAAAAAAATACCGTGAGCATGTAGTGGCACTTGCGATCCGGCTCTTCACCTTCTTCACCGTCCTGGACGTAGAACTTTCGGAAGAAATTGAATGCAACCACTAAATCGTTCGTTAGTTTATTCCCTAAAAAGAAGCTACTGACCGGTATACAGGTACACGACCACAAGCGTCATCATGATGGTAAGGATCAACTGAAAATCCGTGTATTGTTAAGATGTGCTACATCCTTCAAATGCGTCGCTTTAGAAGACTCAACTCACCTGTTGCAAGTTGTGCGTGACCGACTGCAGGATAGCCTTTAACATAGGGAACGAAAGCACGACGTCGATCAGCAGGAAGGCGTAGAAGAACGGCGAAAGGAGTACGCCACACACCGAGCACAGCAAGTAGCTGACGCGGTAGAGGAACTGGGCATTCGTCAGGATCACGCCAACCCATAGCCAGCACGTGTACCTGGAATTTACCGTTCGTGAAACTAATGGTTAGCGAGCAAGATACCGGTAGTCGAATGAGGTGTCGCCAGGAGACCGCTCAGTGCCGAGCAACGCCTCCAGCGTCTCTTCGTCAACCTGCTCGCGGTACTTCTGTTTGGTCTTTCGACGAACGAACTTGTCCCAGTATTTCATGGGGAAGGACTTCGAGCTAATGACGATGCGGTCCAGGTACCTGGAAACGAGAATCAAGTCTTAGACGGCGCACTGGAATAACCAACCAGAAGAGAGTATCGATAACACCTCGCTCCTCGTTCTCATCCTCCGTAATCCAGCATCCGTCGAACCTGAAAAAATATGCGTCAGTACCCGCAGGCAGCACAAAGAACGCGATGAACATTCCCTAAAACCTACATCAGCCGTCGCGCCACTTCCTTCTCGCGCTTGAACGTAATCAGTGGGATCTTAAGTTGGTAGAAGGACACCAGCAGAGCAAATGATGCGAACGCGTGCATAACGCTCAGCCAGTAAAGGACCTATACGTACGAAGGGGTCGTTACATGTTTGCATGAGAAAGACGTTACCTGCGCAAGAATCCATCCGGTGATTTCGTACGCAAAGTACGGCACCGTCATGCCAGTGATAAAGATTGACTCTTCCTCCTCCTCTTCCTCCACTCCCGGTGCCTCCGTTTCCTCGCTGTCGTGTGCCGTGCGCATTCCGCCAATGTCTACTCTGTGGAAGAGTAGAATGACGTTGATGAAGAACGCAAAGTAGAGCGTCGTCTTCTCGATCGTCTTGAAGTTCCTTGCCAGCATGTTCTAAATGCAAACTTGAGCAGGTATTTCAGACTGATAACTCACCAAGATAGAGCCCTTGGACCGCGTAGTAAGCTGCTCGGCAATCTTGGGCTCGTAGTACGGTACGGCTTCTCCTTGCGAGCCTTGCATAACTGGTACTGGGACCTGTAGCTGCTGAACGTAGGGCTGGGAACCGACTGAATGAGTCTCGTAAACGCTTGGCCTCGGTGTTGCATTCTGCTGTGGTGGCTTCAAGTAGGTCGTGTCCTCAGCCGTGGCGGATGCATGCCCCGTGGAGGCGTTTCCGTTTGGAACCTTCATTTCAGGTGGCTCTTCGTGGCCTATTGGTGGCTCTTCCGGAGGCAAGTCGGTGTGTATGTGCAGGCCGAATGCGTCAACATCGTATGAAGGCGCATGGAATGGTGGCGGCTCGAAGGTAGTGAACGATGGTTGCGGAGTGAACATGGGTCTAAAATGTAAACATATTGTTGCAGAGTTTCATAGTAAGTGCCAGAGACTGACCGTTCATGAGGCAAGTGTCCATTGGCATGTGATAGTGTATCCTCTTCCGCGTGCTCCTCCGGTGTCATGAGGTAGAAGGCGAAGCGGAACAGCGTTGAGATCAGGAACCAAAGAATCAAGAACACTTGTTTACCCAGCTGATAGCCGAGTTTGCAGAGTTCCACAAATAGTTGTGTCCAGGTCATAGTGCTAAAGAAGAACGATCACTTGGTAGTTTTGCTCGTTGTGATACTTACCGGAACTTCTGCGCAGCCGTCTTCACCGACTTGCTGACGTTCTCGGGCTTCAGCGCCGTTGCTGCCGTGACTCCGTACTTATAGCCGGTCTTGATCGTCTTTGTAATTTGCCTGAAACGCTCAAAGTAACAAGCAAAAAATGGTCTGAAACTCACTCTCCCGCCGTGGTCTGTTGAAGGAAGTAATCACGTTTCCGCATGGCTCGCTCCACCTTCGAGTCAGAAGAATCACCGGAGCTGATTTCAGCAGCGTGTTGCATCTAAGAAGAGAGACATATCGCGTAGTCAGGCAGCCGTGGGTACCTCAAAGATGGTGTCCTCGCAGAAATTGATGAACGCTTCAAGCTTGCCTTGATCACCACCATCGTCCTGTAATTACATTAGCTTAGTAGAGCATATGCCCATGCGGCGTAAGTAGCAGGGCATGCATACCTGCAGCACATTGAACAGGAAGGCGTTCTTAGAGTCTCGAATCTGCTGCTTGCCCCACTGTTCCAACCAGGACTCTTGGATCTCGAAGTAGATCTTCTCCACGCGCTTGCTCGATCCCATGATTTCGATGCGTCCCAAGTATGGGTCGAAGTACTCGAGCAACGAGCTTGCCTTCTCGATGATCTTCTCCAGTCGTGGGTCGTTGGTGATGTGCTCCTTAAGGTTGGTCAGCAGCACAGCAAGGTTGAAGCCTGTAAGGTTGCGTTAGTTGCAGGAAATTGTGTCGCCATTTACCGATATCGCGTGCAGGGTTATGAAAGCGTTCCGTGAACTCCATGTAGTCGACTTTGCCGTCATTGTTCACGTCCGTGCACATCATGAGGTAGGTGATTTCTTCACTGAAAGCTCGGTTTGCAAGGGTAATGTTCTTTTTAGTGTGGAAGACACTTACACTGAGTACATCTTCTGAGCCTCCATAGCGCGCTGGAACTCCTTCGGTGAGATCCATCCGTCGCGGTTGGTGTCGAAGTCTTGGAAGGCTTGCGAGGTGGTGAGATCCTTCAGCTTCAGGAACATGTCCGAAAACTTGAGGATCATCTCGACGCATTGCTGGCTTTCCACGAGAGCGTCCACCATCTGCTTTCCAATCGGCCCGTTGAGGACGTTACCCTCGAGCATGGAGAGCATCAGCACGATCATGTCCTTCTGCAGATTCAAGAATTCACGTAGTAGCTCCAGCTGTGTGCTATTCTTATAGAGCTTCTCCATCTGAAGATTGTCATTTGTCATAAGTTTACTCGGTTGCAGTCAGTACTAACCATGTGCGCGAAGAGGAAGAAGAAACCGTTGATCGCGTCCCACAGACGGGAGTTCGCCAGCGTCATCTGGTTGCCGACGCATGGGCCTTGGATGCTTTCCGTGAGCGTGTTAAACACTTGACTGCACACTTGGATGGCACGGAGGAAGTACTCCTTGCCACCTTCGTCGATCATTTCCTTGCTGGAGTAGTGCCAGTAGAAGTCCATGACGGACTCTTGAAGGCGCAGCAGGTAGTCAACAGTTGACAAGATCTGCAATGCGTACTCATTATATTTGGAAAATATTCCTCTAGTCTACCGTGTTCACACTCGTCGTATGACCGGGTTGGGTTCGCAGATAGTTCTGGAACTCGAGGTTGTGCCCTTCGCATGTTAGCTGCAGAAAGCGGAACAGTGAGCAGGTGAAGTCGGCGTCGTTAAGATTCTGATGCCTTCCTGCTGCAAGTTCAGCGCCCATTCCCAAGCCCTCTGCCTTGATCTGTCGCTCGAACATCTCCAAGTTGAGCACGCTGCACTTGCTCATCAGACCAGCGAGCGACGTGAAGAAGCGGACGTCCTTCTTCTGCTGGAGGTAGTCGATGAGCATCTTCTGGATGTCCTTGTTGCCACCACTGAGAAGATGAATGCCGAGTTGGAGGGTGGCCTCCACAGCCTCGCTGGGTTCCCCGTTGCAGGCAGAGAGGTACTGCAAGCACATTATTGCAGCTCCGCGATCCGCGAGCACCGCTTGTTCCGCGCGTAGTGCTTGTGCGGCTTCCTCCTTCTGCGCCTGGTCAACCTCTCCTTCGTCGCCACCGCCTCCGTCGTCGTCATCGTCCTCGATGTGGACCGACCGAGCCATGACGTCGGCATACTCAATGAAGAGTTCGTCTTCCGCGATCGCAATCGATTGGCTTTGCTCACTCGTCGCTGCTCGTTGGAAGCACTGGATCAGTTGGCGCAGCGCGTCGGGCTTCGAGCCGGACTTATCGTCGCCGCCTTCTTCGATCTTCAGAGCTCCGGTCGTCTCGTCTTCCACAACGCGAAGTCCGACCGATTCGCGGTCCTCAATGGCACCGCAAATGTCCGCTACAAGGCGTTCTTGCCCGACATCCTCGTCCAGTAGCCATAGTTTGCTGAATGCAGGCAGGAAGAAGTTTATGCCTCGGTGCCTAAAACGAATATGTGTGTTTCGGTTACGACGCGCTGAAAAAGTTAGTGGTTGAAATGAGGAGATAACATTAGAGCAATGATAGATCGACGGTAGCACATCAGGACCATTATGCAACCCAACTACTTAGTGGTAGTGCTACCTATCTCAGGAAGCTTGTTTAGACGGTAGCAGCAGTGCTTATTCACTTAGCCATTTGTATGTTAAGCCTTTGAATCCCGTTACCGAGCTTTACTGCACGTAGGTTATAGTCGAATAGCGTGAGATCCTTACGTCTCAACTTTGTACAGATGACTCGCAGTGATGAGGCTGATGGCCATGCGCTTCCGCTGCAGCGTCAGCACCTTCTTCCATTTGTCTTCCTTCTCTTGACGGCTCGTCACCTGAGACGTGTAAGTGATCGCAACTAGTCACTAAATGTTACAGCGGAACCCCCGGGAACAGTTACGCGTATTACGTATGGAAGGATAGAACAACAGGATGGTAGGTACCACACATCACCACCTCAGTGCACACCAAACGTCTATGAGTAGAATCAGTGTAACGACGGTGTCTTTACCTTGGAATGCCGTAAATTGGCACCATCCGGAAGCACGCGACAACGGCTCGCTTTCGCTGATTCGACAACATCTTCTTCCACGCGTCACCGGACGTCGGCGTCGGGTGCTCCGTCTAAAGCCAAACACATCCAACAAGGAAAGCCACGGTGACATTGAAGGAAGGGTTCCGGGAAACCTACACAGGTTCTTCATTTTGGCTAAGAGATAGATAACCTGTTATTTACGTACTATTAATGCTTCGCTACTTATGGACGACGCTTTGAGCGTAACGACACCCGAATAGTTAGGGTAACTAGTGGGAAAGTTATGGCGGGGATATTATAACCTTGGTTGGGTTACTTCAGTGGGTATCGTTCGTCTGCCGCGGGTTACGTTGTCCTACAGTTACCGCACTAACACTAACAGCAAGCACAGAAAACCCCGACTAGAACGATACGTGCAAACAACGAACTTACATTGTGACGAGTACGTGTAACACGAGTGGCCTGAAAACGGCACAATGGACGAACACAACCACAGAGACAACACGAGAACACTGACGGGTAGATTCCGTACATGCCTATTCCCTTGCACTGCTTCTTAGCTTTACTTACCGCGTGAAGGATGGCGACCACTTGTCCCATCGCAAGGATCTTCTCCACTACCGCTGCATGCGTCATTTCGTCTTTGCCGCGCATCTGCGATTTGCCGATCTTCCTGTACAGATTGAGTTGCCACGCGTTTTTGTCGGTTGGGTCTGTCTGCAAAGAACAAGAGTTTTGTTGATCCACAATGTGTGCATCGAGGGGCCTACCTTGACTGGCACTTCAAGAAGGCCACGAATGAATTCGCGAATCTTGTCCTCATTCTCCTTCAGTATGAACTTCTCCTTGCACTGCTGCACGATGTCCAGCTCTCGACCACCGAAAACGTTTAGGCCAACTGGTAGCAGACGCTTCAGGCATGCAATGACAATGCTGTTCGCATGCTTGTCCTTCTTGATCTAAACGAGACCCTTGAAAGGTTGACGTTGAAAGAGCAACTATCAGCAACGACAGCAGTTGCACTTACCTGTCCTTCCCGACGCTTCTTCTTACGTTCCGCGATGGCCGCCTTGCCGGTTTTCATTTCGCCAGCAGCAATCGTAGCGTCATCAGCAAACTGCGCCATGTAGTTCAGTTCTTCGCGCTTGAAGTGTTGACTGAGTGACCAGATCTTGAAGATGACGGCGACGTTCTCGTAGACGCCGTCGCTCTCCCATGTTGGGGACTTGAGCCAGCGCGCACGGTGCAGATCGGTGAACTTCATGAGGATCGGGAAGAACGCGTAGACGTCGCGAACTAGCTTCGAGTTGTCCTAAATAATCGTGCTTGCAGTAGCCCGCTGGACAGATGCAGACCAACCTCTACGACCGTCCCTTCGTCAGCATCGTCCGGGTGAGTGCGCATCCTCTCCTCCTCCCTGTACGCAATCTCTGCCATCTTCCGTAGACGCTCCGCTATCGGAAGAAGGTAGTCCTTGACCGGGTCGCAAGTGACATGCGGAATAATTTGCACGGCGAAGACTAAATCATGCCATTGTTATGGGTAGGTATTTTCCTAAAAGGCACCTACATGTCACTCTCAGGAGCCATGGAGCATTTTCGAGTCCGATGTGGTCGCGAATCATGGTCAACAGCGCACAGAAGATGCGATTCATGTGCGTGCTATTCACCTGAGTTACAGGCAGCTGGGTGGCGTTTGGCCCGTCCGGTCCCATCTGCCACCAGTACGTAAGGTACGAGCAGATCATGGGTAGTTCTACGTCGTATACATTGGGTGCGTCCGCATAAAGCACCGAGTTCTGTGCTGTTGTCTCTATGTCGGTGAGCAGCTTCTCCAGCTGGGGGATGTGCTGCGACAGGTTTTGAAGCATTTCTATAATCATCACCGGGCTCCGTTGCTAGGAACCAATTACCGTACCTTGTACTTGGACCGACTGTTCCTGTGATTTTGCCAGCACGGAATACTTGTTGTTATTGTTGAACTCTCCCTCCAAGAATGCCACCGGGAAGCAACTTGTAAACGCGCCCAGACACTGGCCGAGGCCAGGACGATGCCTAAAACGTAGCCCTGGGTAGTAATCGTCAGGAGTGAGTGATCTTACTTTTCAACCTCGTACGTGATCGATTTTCGCTGGGTATAGCTGCTCTGGAGTCCGGTCACCATGTAGAGACTGTCCAGGATCTTGTAGCAGGCGGCTTGGATGTCGTCGACTAAATATGACACACGTTTGCAATGTACGACTTGTTACTTACGCAGTAGGTCCGTGCCAAAGTGGTTCTTTGCTAGGTGCATGTAGAGTGTCGTCAGCACTGGGATAATCATTTGGTAGGCGAACTCGAGTGAGATCCACGAACGGAGGTTGTCACCACGCAGCAGCGAGTACTGTCCGCCATCGCGAAGCTCTTGTACCGCTGCGAACAGGTCGTCCGCGCAGTTATTGAAGAATGTCAGCAGTCCGGTTCGAACTATGTCGGAGTTGATCTTCACCAGCGTTCTAAGGAAGCGCAAGTCATATGACTGCAATGACAGGGTAGATCACGAACCTTAGGTCAAGTGCTTGGGTGAGGCCTTGGAGACATTTCACCGTGATCTTCGCAACGCTGCCAAAAGCGTGGTTCTTAATTCGCAAAAGGGCTGCCAGTCGACAGAACAGGCTAAAAGTCAAATAAATTTACGCAGTTCTTTGACGGGTGCTTACTTAGCGACCATCTCCTTCTCTCGGTTAGAAGCGGTACCAGTCTGGACCGTCGAACTACTCGCGAGGAAGTAGCCCTTATGAGCGTTGAAGTAGGCGTGAATCAGCGGTAGCACCACCTTCTCGAAGAACTTCACGTCCTGACCCTCTTTGTTGAAGGAGTCGCGACGGGTTAGCTCCTGACTCGGCTTGACAGCCTTCATGCGCGAGCTAGCTTGGTCCAGGTACTGCAAAAGCTTCTCCAGCAGATTGAATGCGAAACGCTTGTCGACTGAACTGCGTTCGCCTTCCACTTTGACGCGATCGACGGACGATTCAGTTTCAGCTGTTCTAAAGTCGAGGGACTTTATTATGTCAGACAGAATGCAACTCACGGATAAACTCCGTAGCCGTGATACTGGAAGAACTTGAGAATCTCCTGCGCACGGAATCGATCCTTGCGACGCTCGAAATCAGTCAGAAGATCCCATGGAACCAGTGTTAATGGCATGCTACCAAGCTTGTCGTTTGCCAAGTCATTGTACTCCTGAAGTGGTATGTTTAGCTAGCCTTTTGAGCTAACGCTCACCTTCTTCGCCCAGACACTGTGCGCGTTCTCCGCCATTTTCTCCGCGGTGTTCATCATCTCCTTCTCGAGCGTCATGTTCGACAGGTCTACTGGACGAGGGTTGAATTCTCCTCCATTAGTAGATGACATGCGGTTCGCATTTGCCTTCTCATTGGCGTCGTGGTCCACAAGCTCGAAGTTGTAGCCCCAAGCAGACAACGCTCGCAAACACTCGGCACAGCGCTCTTTGTAGTATTCTCGTTCATATTCCTTCAGATGATTAAACGGAACCAGGCGTGGATGAGTCAGAGCCTGCCGGGAGTAAATTTCGCCGCACATCCACCCTTTCTCGATCTAAAAGCCGTGAAAAAGCTTAAAGTGGTTTCGAGGTTATTTTACCTTTCGTGCGGCCCAAGAGTCATGGAAGTGTTCCGCAAACTTGACGGTCATTGCATTCAAGTCGTTCCTCAAGCCAATCTTCGAGTCGTCAACGGGCCTCGGTACCCAGACGCCTTCCGTCTCTTGCACCTTGGCGAGCTCGGCACGCTCACTGCCGGTTGTGAGTGCATAGTCGGGCGAAATGGCGGAGCCGATTGCAGTTAAGCACGGAAGCGCTTTGCCAAAGAGTTCCGGGTCGTAGTTCTTGGAGCCGAGAGAGTCGAAGATTGAGTAGAAAAGGAGCATGGACAGTCGCTTTTCAGTCTCGGTCGCGACACCGTAGGAGTTGCCGCTTCCGTAGTACTTGTTGCATCTCTCGTAGTGCAGCGTCATGATCTAGAATGACGAGTGCGTTCACGCAGCTGAGCTCGTGCGTGTATGCTCCAACTTACCCTCAGCGGAACGAGAATGTTCTCCGACTGTTGCTGGATATCGATGATCACTTTGCGCAACAGCTTGACCATCATGGCGGGTGGTAGCTCACGACTAAGTGCCACGAGGAAGTCGCTAACAGCGTCCCGCTGATTCTTCGTTAGCGAGCGCAAACGGTTCATTCGGTATACCTGTACGCAACGTTTTATTAGGCACTCATGATTGACTGTATTTAAGCATACCGTGTGCAGAGTGGCATCAAGCAGCGCTGCATGATGTTCTGCGTCTGCGAAGAAGTGCGAGTGGTTGGTGAGAAGGGGTAGCACTGCATTGCAGAGGTAACGGTTCAGCGCCAAGGCAGTGTCGCTCTCAAGCGCTCGAGGCTAAAAGAATACAATGAGTCCTGGAAGCTGCGCTAGAGTTACCGAGTCCATCATCGTGGCCGCCCTCAGGTCGGGCAGGAAGCTTTGTTCGAGGAAGTGGAAGAGCATCTCCTGCGAGTCGATGCCATATACGCGATCGAGGAATAGTAGAACGGACTGCTTATGGTTTGGCAATAGTCCTGGTTGTGGCCCGGTATCTATAAAAGTCACGTGAATGCACGTATACAGGTGCGAAGCATATGGTAGTTAGTTTTTATGTTTTCTTCGGAAGAGCTATGGCGGTTAACTTTCAACATAAAGCCTTTGTAGTGCCATTGGCTAGGGGTGAAGCAGGGTTAGCTTCGTCGTCGAAATCATAATGTTTCGGAACTGTTATGCCGCTCCGCTTGGAACTGTTACGTGGTTGGAACTTATGAGCAAAACACACATCCGTTGCTCCATCGCGAGACTCTCTTCCGCATGAACACCCGGCATGGGTTGTACTCGGCTGAGCGACTGCTACTCAGTGGCTTTCGCGAAGTCCCTGGTGTCGAATACGGCGTTGAAGAAGCACTGACGTACGGTGGGCTCGGTGCTTCGTCGACGGGTTCCAGCCTTCGCAACCGCTGATGCTGCTCGCTATAGAAGCGCTGCAGAGTGGGCGTCGGCTGATCTTGGCTGTATTGACGCCAAATGCCGTGACGCTTGGAACCGACACCTCTTGTGGGCCGTCCCGAGACCGTCTTTGACGGCTCGCGGTGGAGACTGCGACCCTGTTCCGCGACCACTTGAGCAGTTAGATTAGCTGCGATGTTAGCGAACGTGTTAGTGGTGTCAATGAACTGGTTAAGAGCTGGACCGGAGGAAGCGTAGCCGTTGGTTTGCGGAACAGCACGCTGTGAGCCACTCCGCTTCAAGCTGCCCGAGCTGTTACCGTCGGTATGCGCTGCTTGTGCGAGGTTCGGTATGGTAAAGCGCAGCGAAAGGATGTTGGCGAGGTCTTCGAGCGAGATCAGCGAGCGTAAAATTGCACGCGCACGGACGCTGTCGCCCTTTCCGGCCTGAACGAAAAGACCGTTTTCAGTTTCCAGAAGCGGTTTACTTGAATCGTCATCGGATCGGGAGCGCACTTCGCTAGCAGATCGACGAGAGACGAGTAAAAGTCAAGAATGGCTGCTCCCAGATCCACGTAGTCTTCGCCTTCGACATCCTTGCTTGGGTACTTGCTAAAAACAGGCGCATTGCCAAAATCGCTGAGCGTGTGTCGGTACCCATGCTCCTTCAGAACAGTCGAATGCAGGAATTGTGGGTCATCGCCTTCCTCTAGCAACCTTATGTCTTCAGATAGAGTAATGGCCTCCTAAGAGATTCCGTCATTAACACCAAAGGATCTTAGTATTACCTTGAATGCGGCATAGAGACCCTGACCTTCTCCTTTAAGTGCTACACCGAGGCATTCAGGGCGTCTGATCAACAGCCGAATAACCAGATTGGCATTCTCCTCCACGTTTTCGCCGTTGATCCAGACGCAGAAGCGAAGGAAGTCCAGATAGCGCTCACCTTCGACGGGATCCCATCCGATGTCGGGATAGTCCTTCGTTATCAGTTCAGAATTGGGCTAAACGGCTGATTTTTGCAAGCGGGCTATATGTAGTTGATCATACCTGCAGTCCGCATCTACTGAGGTAGATGGCAACCTTATCCAGTTCTTCTTCCTTTAGCGCCAGCGCTAGCTCATTGTTGTCCATGAAGGAGGAGTACGCGACGTCTAGCGGTACAGATCCGCGAAGACTAGGGCGTGCCAGCAGCATGGTGGCATTGTCGAGAAGGAAAGACAGATGCTCGAACATCGCCTTCTGGTTCATTCTCGAGGTGCGGCAGAAGTAGCAGAGGAAGCGTGAGCACGCGACGACCATTTCAGATGCATCCTGAAGTTAATGCGTCTGGTCAGAAGGTTGGTTGTTGCTGATGAGTTACCTTCACACTGCTTCCCGCGCCACTCTCGTCCACTACATCGACGTTGTCAGCAGCTGATTGTTGCGTGGTGAGAACATTCATCATTCTAAAACAGACAACTTCTAGGTTTCCCTCACAGTGCCATGCAGTCCTACATTGTCATAACGTCTTCGTGTACTCGTAGCATTCGCATTAGGTCTGGATGTTGGAAGAAAATGCGATTGTTCATCAGCTGCCTAAAAACAGTGGTTCGTAAACTCATTATTCTATTTGACTCACCAGAGCCCTCGTTTCAAGATAGCCTCTTCAGCAGCCTCAAACTGGACGTGCAGCAGCTCCCGGATCTGCATGAGGTACACGATGAAACTCTCGACGTCTGCATGGTTACGTTCGTGCAGCACGTAGGTCTTTTCCATTGCGCTCATGAGCTAAAGCATCGAACATTTGGGAGAAAAACGCGGAGAGGAACCGTACTTCCTTGACGCCTGTGTACTGCCTTAGAAGCAAGCCAAACATCCTCCGAATCAGCTCGTTGCTCTCGATTTCGCCTTCTGTGGGCCATCGCCTCAGCGTGGATATGATCATGTTGCGGAAGTTGATCGTTCCGTAGCGCGCAATCTGGTCACCATTGTCGTGCACCGCGGGTGGCACCGAGATGACCAAGTGTGCCAAGTTGTCGACCCACGAGTTTTCTTCTTCCAGCTCAATCACTTCGGCGTTCTGGTCGCTATCGTCGGGCACCCGACAGCCGATCTTCTGCACGAGCACGTCGCAGAACTGTCGAAGCTGGTCTTGAAGAGATTCGGACAGAGGACATTGGTCGTACTCCACGTCATCGTCCAGAAGCACGTTCGAACGATCCTCCTTCACCTTGCAGGTCAGCAGGCGGTACATCTAAATCAGGTTTGGTGACGGTTGCGACAATGGCCAACGTCAACGAACCTGTTCTTTGGGTGGGCAGCGGAACTCTTTTGTCTTCTTGGCAGCCTCGGCTGGCGGCATGTCGGTCTGTTTGATATCCATGTACCTAAAGCAAAGCATAGGGCATTTGCCAATAGTTACCAAATTCACCAGAAGTGTTGGACAGAACGCTTTACCTTCGGCACTGGTCTGACTGCAAGTCGCTAACGAATCCTTCGCAGAAGGAGATTAGCGACTCAACCCGGTGACGCAGCTGCATGTCGCATATGTGGTCCATGATGCCGACAAGTTGTACTTTCACACCCTCCGCGAGTTCAATCTCCGTCAGGCCCTTGATCGTGGTCCCCGGTGCGTACTCTTCGTCGAATGCCGCTGGATGAATGAGTCGCATGATCTCGATTAGCTCATCATCGCTGACCATTCCAATTACGAGAAGTGCGTCGAGCATTTTCAACAGGGGTCTAGAAGTGACGTATGCGTAGGTAAGTCTCGTTATTAGTGATTCTTACTCGAAATGGTCGAGATTGCTGCCTCCGATAAGATCCCGGCAACTCATCACTGCATTTTCAGTAGCAGCTCGAAACTCCGTCATCACGACGTTCTTCAGCGCTTCAAAGTTGAGTTGAGGTGGCAATAGCTTCATCTCATCTTCCCGGCTAATGCTGAACGGGAAACATGAATACGGTGCATTTATGCTTGTCATGCCCTTAAGCGATCTGAAAATAGCGACTTACTCTTGTTTAACCGGCTCCGACATCATGACCGGCAGGATCGAAACTACGGGACCCAGCACGTGTGGATAGCGGTTGTCTGAATCGTCATCAAAGATGTTCTTCTGCTGTAGGTCCCGAACTAGCGGTATTATGTATTCCTTCGCGGCTGACTGGCGAGCATCCGCGTGCGTCTTCAGATGAACGGCGATCAAGAAGTCATGATAGCCTTGCCGCATCGGCCCAGAGATATCTAAATGCCTGCGTCAAACGGACAACGCACTAGTGAAACCTACAATGGTTTCGCACGGCGTACATCAACTGGTCTTCGTCCACATGTCGGCAAAGGGTGTGCGCAACTTTCTGATTGCCGTGCGCAGCCAACTTGCAGTAGAGGTTTAGCGTCTGCCGATGGAAGTTGAGCAAATCGTGATTCTCAACTAGCTCAAGAATATCGAGGGAACACGCTTTCTCAGGGATGTAGACCATCAGCGAGCGTACCGGATCATCGCATAGTACGGACCATCCTAAACACAAGAACGTAAGCAGATGTATTTACATCAAACTCGCCTCGGATATCGGAAAGCTTCAACGCCGTGGTACGAAGGCACTCGTTAGGCACTCGCGACCAATGTGTGGGATACAGCTTCTGCACCGTCAAACGAGGTGGGCAGTAGGGCACGAGGCTTTTGAACGAAGACTTGAAAAGCGCTGCCGACAGCGGGAACGTGTACTGAAAGGCCAATGTACATGCAAAATATGCTACCAGATGTACCTTAATGCGACCCAGCTCGAACTGCAGGATTTCAGGGCTGGTTGGAGTTACGAACACTGCGGGGTAGAGCAATGCTCCCGGTTCGAGCTTAACACAACGTTTTGTCTAAAGACAACGAACGGGTGACATTACCTTGAATTTTATTTTTGTGTCCTGATTGGCAGCGAGGAAAGATATCTCGCCAACGGAAGTGTCTACCACACAGCCGATCAGAAGCCCAGACACCTTCGTATTTGCCGTGTCAGATACAGTGTTCAGTAGCTCTGCCGCATTCATCATGTAGCAGTTTCGGTATTCGATGCTAAAATACAAACAAAGTTTAGTAATTACAAGTCACGTGAAGGTGTGTTCGATGCTTACCTATCAGCGGGCATTCCGTGATGATCAACGTCAGCATAGCGACACTTGCGCACTGCTTCGGCTTGGTTGAAACTGTGAGCATGCGAGTGGAACTGCGGCGTGACCCATCCAACCCAGACGTTCGCAGGGTCTTGGCCAGGGAATATGCGCACCCCGTAGTAGTATTCGTCAACCTGCTCACTCAGCTGCTGCATGGCGAAAGCGTCGTCGTCTGCGGCGGTCGATCCGGTCGTCGAAGGAACCATGGACGGCCTGTGCTCGACTACTACCGCGCTTGGTACCGACACAGCGCTGGCCGTTGGCGCTGGCGTTGGCGACTGGTCCTGCTTTCCCTTCTCTTTTCTTCAGAGAGCTGCGCCTCACCGACTGCCGCCCCGGGCCGGATGAGGGCATGTCAGCGAGAAGGTCACGGCTGCCGTGTCGCGACACTGACTGCGGTACATCCGAGACAGAGGCCGAGTCGAAGCTGCGAGCGTTGTCCAGACCCAGACGCTTTCCCTCGCCAACCGACAGGCGGTCTTCCCTGAAAACATTCTGTACTTCTTCGGAGGTCGACAATGTTGCTCACTTATTCCGGCGTTCACGGATGCGTCCCAAGATGCCGGAAACCTTCTTGTGCGGGCCGCTCTTGCTCTGCTGCGCTGTAGCGTCTTTGATCTTCTCCACTGCAGACAAGCGTTCCTCATTGGAGAGGTCGAGCGCACTCGTCCTCCTGCAATGCAGCCTTGCGGGAATGAAACAGAGTTGTGGTTTAAAGGACAGATTATAGCGTAAGCTTCCTTGTTAGCAAGCACACTCTTGTTCTAGTAAGAGAAGTTGAAAGCACCTAGCATAAAGAAGAATGATGGGAGGAGACTTCGTGCGAAAGCAGCGTGCGGAAAATAGGTCGGATCGTGCAAAACACTTGTGTGCTTTCTTGCGAAAGCTTAAAGCGAAAGTAGCTTTGAGCCAGTAAAGGACAATGAAATAGCAGTGCACAGAGCTAGAACAGCAAAGAAGAGTGTCGTACCGACCGAAGCGAATGCAATTTACTTTTTTTCAAAGCCATTTAATTACGGATAAGGTCGGCACGATACCCTTTGCTTGGTGCGGAAAGTATAGCCGGAAAGACCTGAGATGCTCGATCCAGAAAGCGTGCGGATCCTGGCCCTCCAGAGAGAGCCAGGTGAGAATCGAATCGTCAAAACTGTACATGCCGAAGTTCATCAGCGTCAGCACGCGTCGTCGCTGTCTGTTCATGCAATAGTTAGTATTTGCTTCCGCAACAAAATCATTCAGTAAGTAACCGCAATAACTCAAGGTGTCCAAGCTGCACTTTCAATCATTCCATCCTTCACTGCCGTGTGTTATGTGATCTAGCATTCGTTAAGTGCATTGGACTATGCTCTTGCGAAACTTACGCAACCGCTGGAGGTTCCGCAAGCGTGTCATTGTGAGAACTGTCGAAGGAGGAGCCTTTGTGCGATCGTTCGTCGTCATCGCGTTCGTGACTTGGCCGCCGGAACGCCGACAGGAATGCGGTACCGAGGGACTTGCGCGGCTTTTTGTCGGGGTCTTCAAACTCTTTCGGTATTCCAGGACCTCGGATTGTGGCTAGCGAAGGGTTCCTCTTCTGCGCTTCTTGTAGGCTTTTGATTAGTCCTTCCTTGTCCCTAAATAGACGGACATGTAAAAGACCCGGCTGTGAGCCTACATACTTGTTCTTTACGAAGTTCCGATTGCACTTGACGGGCAACGATAGTCTAATAAACTCCATCTTTGACTTCTCAGCAGTCACAGTGTCATTCGCGCCTGTCTTCTGGTTCACCTTGAGACACGGTGGTGAGACGGCAGTCTGCGGGACGCGGACCACTTCCATGCGCGACTCAGGGCTGATCTCTTGGAACATGGGGAGGCGCTTAGCGTACCACATAGGCAGATGACGGTACATGTTCCTGAAAATTTCCAAAGCGTGTGACGCATAGCGATGTCAAACGTCGTCCAAAAATATTTCGTTTGCAATATCAACTTACACGCAGAATGGCTCGTATCCTTCTTGTAGACCGCAAGTGGTGAAGTACTTCAGCGAATTGGAATCTTGACCGAAGTTGAGACGGCACTTTTGGCCAGCACCAATGGTTATTGCAGGCACAAAGCCCTCAATGGGGACAACGTTGTCGAAGGCCATTTCGCTACCCGACGGGTCGAGCAGGAGTTCACCGTTCAGCGAGAAGGATATGGTGCGGTCGTTGAGGTCCAGGAAGCAGCCGACAACTTCGCCCACCTTCCACTCGCGACCGTAGTGCTCGGCGCCCTGATGCCACTTCTTTGTGAGGTAGCCGTCGAACCCGTAGGACTTCTCGTCCAAGCCGAGTTTCGTGTCCGGCATAGCGCTGACGTCCATCCATCCCACCTATAACCGACGTTGACCGAATGACTAATACGCATCTCCTACCTTCATGTACCCCTCGGTGAGAACCTCCATCTCGAAGTACCACTTCCCGCCGGTCACCTTGTACGGTGCTTCAGCACGATACGTTCTTGTCTGCATCTTCGAAGCGCGCAACTCCTTCTCGGCCGCTAGAATGCGAGCTTGATAGATGCCCACTACTCCTTTGTACCTTCATCCACTTCCAGCACTGGAGGCTCGAGGAAAATGCCAAACACCTCTAGTGCCCTGATGTTCTCAGCGGCAGACTCTCGGTTTGCTTCCTTGATTCGTTCGTCCACCTGCTCGTACGGGACAAGATGAGGAGTTCGCTTCTGGTTTGCATCCACGTGCTAAACCAAGTAAGCATTCCGTTGCAAGATACGTCCATACCTCGTTCAATCCGAAAGTCCATCCACGATTGATTTTCTCCTTGGCCCAGACGTTGTGCGTGTTTTTGGCAAGCGCTTCTATCAGTGGATTCATGGGCTCAGCTAGCTGTATCTCGTGGGTATCGATGGGCTTTGGCTTGAATCCATTGGACTGCACGTAGGTCTGAGGAAGCAGCAACGCTCGCATTCGAACTGGCGGCTGGTCCAACACCATATGGTAGCCAAGAGCTTCGATGGTTCTGAAAAGCGTCACGTCATTTTGTTAGCGAATATCACGGCGTAACTTAGTGATCACCTACTTCATAGTATCCAAGGCCAGATTCAAGTTGTACGTCTTCTCAGCTTCGGGCAGGTTCTCGAAGTTTGCTAAGCATGGATGCTTCTTGTTCTGCTCACTACGCACCTAAACGACAAGAAATTATTAGAGTTACTTTGTCGTTATTTACCTCTCCGAAAGTCCACCCGAGGTCGATCTTCCGCATTGCCCAGAGGTTATGCAGGTTCTCCGCGAACTTTTCTTGAATGTTGATGGCAAACTGCGGCAGTGTAACGCTAGAGATCTCGACCGGCGTCGGCACAAACGGTTCCACGGAGTGAATGTTAGTCGAAGGCCCCACGAACACATTCTTGGAAAGGTCACCGAAAGTTAAGCATTCTTCCACCGTCAGCGGTCTGTCTAATGCCTCGATAACTGGGGAGAAGCCAGGAGGTGGTCCGTACTTCAGGCGGCCGTGCGTACTGCCAAAGAGGAACCGACAACTAAACAGGGCAATTCCAGAATTAACGAGCATCACGACGGCAGTTCCATGCGTAGACTGCCGCATGTTTGTGATGCGTACCTGACTTTCGCGGACAGTGACATGACGGGGAAGAAGAAGTGATCGATGTTGAAACTCTTGAACATCCCTGGCACTTCGCGGTTGTTCAGCGTGAACTTGATCTCTTGGGTGACGAGGTCTAGCAAGCATCCGATAACGTCTCCTTTGCGAAAGGTCCGGTGACCAACTTGGCGTCCTTTGCCGGCTGCAAATATGTCCCTAAGCGTTGCAGTTGTGCGCAGAGGTCATACCGCAATACATGTGCATTCCGTCGAAGCCGTAGGAGTAGAAGTCGTCGCCCACACCGCCACATCCCCAACCGTCACCGGAGCCGGGAAACGGCTTGAATCCGGCGGTGTTTGCCCATCCAATGCGCAGATATGGCTCGGACTTGGTCATCGTCTCGATGTGCTCCACTTCCGCTTCGAAGTACCACTTCTTGAAGAGCGAGCAGCCGTCGACGAGCCCCACGAGGATGTTCGGCATCATGCTCGAAACTTGATCGCGCATCGCAGTCTGCAGCAGCAGGTCCTTGCCTGGCAGCAGGTGTTCCGTGATCGTATTCTGAACCGTAGAACTATAGGCGAGATAACCCGTTTAGCGCCGCATACCTGACTGCTTCGCACGGCCATGCCCTTTCCTTCACCGCATAGCGACGACAGCACGTCGAGAACCTTCGGATCACGGCCGACCTTCTCGAGCAGGGAAATTACGGACTTAATGTGGCCTTCGTTGATCATATTCAGCGCTTCCGGTGATTCGGTCAGCACGCAGTAGAGAACATCGAGGATACCCTCCGCCGACTGCGGGTTGGATAAGCGGCCGAATAGCCAGTCAAGACGTTGTACTGCTGCGAACTGGGCGCAGTTGGAGTGGTTTCCCTTGATCATGGCCGCCACGAGAAGGTACAGGTACGTGGAAATCTCATCCCACATTTCCTAAAGCGCGTCAGATGGTCGACGGTAGTCGCAATGCTGGTACCTGATTCTCTTCGCCGATGAGTCCGGCGAAATTCGGTAGAGCCTCCATCTCGGAAAACTTGTCGATGGTATCAAGGATCATGTTCAGAACTCCTTCTTCTTGGAATAGATCTTGCCGACTGCGTAGCGCTCGGAATCGATTTTGTCGGTCCTCGAAGTCTACAATCAGTGAGGGTCGTAATGCGTTACAAGCGACAAAGAGGCCACCTTGATCGTCAGTCGGTTGAGCAAAATATTCAATGAGGTCCTCCATGAGTTTAAGCACTTCTTGCAAGTCTACCCGCATCCATTCAGGCGCTTGGTTTCCCTGAGCTTGTAGCGCTTCGATGCCCCTAAATGGAACAGGGTCAAACATGGGAACCACATGCGCCCCTATCATGCGAGCGATAACACATACTTCAAGAAACGGTTGAGCACCGAGGAACATTTGCGAATCACTCGTGCTGATTTCGACTCCTCCGCCAGTGCCATGAACAAAGTGTAGCAATCGTCCATGTGACCGTCCTTTAGTGGCACCGCTTTCTTTTCTTCGACTTTGCCTAAAGTTAGCACAATTTGCGGACAAATTCTTGCAGAGATATTCGTACCGAGCCCCTTCTTCGTAACCTCGCTGGTTTGATAGGACAGCCAGAGTTGGGTGTCGACGTGTTGAATGAAGGAAACGGTTTCGCCGTAGCGAATCATAGCGACGCCCATACCCTCGTCCTCTTTCTCGTCGAGCATCTGCTTCTTCGGGTCCTAAACAGGTTTACCTCAGCCCCTGGATAAGCTGTCGTTTTCTACCTGCTTCTTTTGGTCCTAAACTCTTATGGGTTTAGGCCGGATTAGCCCCGCCGTGGCATTCCTTACCTTGTTCTGACACATGATGAAGGCGGTGAGTTCATAGCTGGCACGATCCTTGTGGAATAATTGGACGCAGTTCTCCGAAACACCGAGATAGCGCCCGGTGGTGATGTGGCGAATGCGAAACACCTGGTCGAAGCCCACGAGTGCACCATGCCACTTGTTCCTGATCAGCTCAATCCGCCATAGTGAGCGGGCTTGGTTCACCGCCGCTCCACCTTCGTAAATTATGATGCTAAAAGCGAAGCGGTATGCTTGGTACTAGAGTACGACCGGGCTTACTTGTGCGCCGGGTGCTCGCTCCAGTTTTCTGGGATGGTCAGGCATTCGTCATTGCCATGGAATAATCGCAGGACGTCGTTCCCGAATACAGACCCTAGAAGAACGATTGGGTAGCAGTCAGGAGCAGCAATGGACCTACCCATATTGCGCACCCGGACGCTTCCGGAACTAACAGAAACGATGTTCCAAAGCGTCTGGTGGAACGATGCGATGACCATGTAGTCCTTGTTGAAAACCATGTGCTGAAAGCGTGGAGCTAGTTTTTTAACGGAACCAATGGGCCTACCAGATACCGCTCTGTCGCGACACTGACGAGAATCACGTCGTCACCGACGCGGACCTTCTCTCCCTCCGACCTTTGCTTCGAGGCCGGATGAATGGTCCACCAGCATGCTTCGCCTTCGTTCGACTCCTGTACGCCGACGTCGAACGCGAGTTTGTCGTTGGAGGAGGATGAAGAGAGACAGGCCAGGTACATCTCGCTTTGAACATGTTTGAGCTGTACTGCGTGACCGTAGAGTAGCGTTTTATGCCCTCCGCTCCCGCTGGTTCCTTTCTGCAAGTTTGCAGTATGTGTTAGCTTGTTGACTCCTTAAGACGGAACGTACCACTTCGCCTTCGGCGCTCATCATCTCTTGCAAGGCACGAACAGACAGAGCATTGTCGATGTACAGCATGCACATAGCAATGTCCGGCGGGCAGTTCTAAGAGGGCTTTCCTTTAGCAAGGATTTTGAACACATTGTATCCTACCTTGTCGGATACGTTCTCCAGCGTGCACATCCGGTTGCCGAAGCCCTCGGTGCAGAGGCATACTCGCTCGGATTCGTTGCCACCGCCTTTTGCATTCGATGTGACGCATGTCAGCGCAACGATGTCTCCCTAAGTAGCTTTTCTACTCAGTGTAAACAGATTGATTGTTCAATGTTTTTCCTAGAGACGTTCTAAAAATGTGTATCGAATGCTGCTTTCCATTGCATTACCCACCTGGCATAGAAATTCGTGGTTATCAACTAGACCGAAATCTTCCTCTTCGTCACCCATATGAGACATATTATTCTGAGGTAGCTCGTTTTAGAAAGAGGTTCTGCATTAAATTAGTCAGTCGACTGCAGGCAACGGAGGTAGACGAACATTTGCGGGACCCTAATGCGCAAACGTCATGAGCAAATGGTCGAGTTGAAGATCTTTAGCGCGAGCGTGGCTTACTAACACAGTTGCATCCGATGTTCAAGAGGTATAGCGTGCTGCGGGAAGACGCGAAAAGTGTCCGTTAACTGCGACCGCGGCGGCTCAAGAGCAAGGGGATTTGAGTTTGCAAATCCACACAAAGTAGCATGCTTGTCCCTATGACCGCGCTGCGTATTTGTGGCCGCTTACACTGTTCCACTAATCCCACTTTAGCTATGCGCGATTATTAAGTGGGCTCGGAATTCCTGTTGGTAATTACGTCGTCTAAATCCGCTAAAACATTCTCTTCGCTAGTTTCTCAATGTTTAAGTGCTGGTTGATGGAAAGATAAACGCGAATTTGCAAGCGATACGCGCATTCTGCTTGCAGAAATAAAAATAAGAAGAATTTTGAGAGTATCCGATTTCGCGGACGTTGCCTACGTAAGTTTGTGTCAATGGACCTATTTTTGAGTGCCTAAGCATCATGTAAACTTTATCCAGCGTCTACATTCCTCTAAACGCACTATAGGCACGTTCCAAACTGACCGTTCTGAGAAAGGAGACGTCGTCCTGCTCCCCACCAGCTGTTTCTTCTTTGTCCGACATCGTCCCAGTGGCTTAATGATCATCCATAAGCGGAAGAGCCAGCTAAACGGTCACGGTAAATATGGGTACGCGTAATGTCGATACTCAAAAGGGTTAAACGCGAAGCGAACATGACAGGCTGCTGCGAACTGCTAAGCTTAGGCACAGGCGCGTCCTGTCGCCGAGGGTTTCTGGGCTCACTTAGCCGGGCTCAATCGGACAGCCAGCTGGGCACTAGCCTCGATCGAATGGCCGTTGAATGAAACGAGGAGCCTGATGAGAAGACAAGGAAGGTGCGATCGAATGGGATCCCCAGTACCTCCGCAGGGCGGCTGGCAGCTCCCGGCGGGCCTCAGTCGTCATACCTTGCGGCTCAAGAGCGAACTTACCACGGAAGACGCCTGCGAAAAATGACTGACATGCACAGATGTCACCGTGGAAGCTTCGGGAGCACCAAAAAACTTCTTAAAACTTTAAAGGACAACCGGGTTCAGCTTAGCTGCTTAACGACGGTCCTGGGTTCATTATGGCGAATTTATGAAATCATTTAAACCCAGCCAGGCCACATTTTATAGAGTCCATAAAGTACTCAACTCATCAGGAAATTGGCTTCCATAGCGGCACTTCGCACGAATCGTTGTTTTTACGCGCATATCGGACTTCTGCGTTGCGCATTAGAAGAAGAGTGCACCAAGCGTGCGCGCACGGAACCGACGCAGAAGCGCCTTAGTTAGCACTTTAAGAGGACGGGTGGGATGGCATAAAGCCGAGTGTCTGCGCTGAGTGTCAATTGCCTTTGCCACTTCTCACCACCCGCTTGCTACTAGAATGGAGCCATCGTCGGAGTCGGACCCCATATTTTTCTTTTATTTTCTTTCCTCGGTGCGGAATTCCATTATGCTAACTTCTAGAGTGATTTCAAAGCGTAAGATCGTTTAGGTAGTGAATCCTCAAAACTGGGCCAGTGATCTAAGTGATTTAGTGAAATCCGCTTTCTGCATTTTAGTGCCTTTTAGCATGCAGTAGTTTGGCGCATTGCGGTCTACCCCGAGCCTCTTAGATGGACGCTGCCCAATTAACGGTCGTCGACATATGGCAAAATGAGCCCTGTGATTGTTCCGACCGTTCGGACGGCGATGGCCACTTTGTCGGAACAAATTCCCGCACATAATTTGTGGGGAATATAAGTGCAAAGAAGTAAAGTATCGATCACTTGGCACACAATGGACGCAGTCGCCTAGAGGCAGAAAAAATGAGGTCGCCCAAGGGATGCAGGGACGCATCAACAGCTGCCGGTGGGTGCTGAGTGAGGGCTCGAGTAAATGCGTTATTATGAAACGGCGCGGCTCTCCAGTAACTGGCCACAGCGCTTGCACTGGCGAAAAATCAACTCAGTCCGCTCTGCTTATTAATTTTTCATTGAAAGGGCCAAAAGTTGCGACTCCGAGGTAAACGTTCCATTTACCACTTTGATAGATGACGTACGCTGTGGTAAACACGGCGGACAGTATGTGCCTCTATGGCATGCTTAGACAATGTTTGTTGGAAGCACAGTAACCATAATTTCAGAAAGGCTAAGTAGATTGCCAGTCAACTGCTCAAAAGGTCACTGCTGAACTCCCAGAGGCAACCATGCGAGAGCTAAATGCAACAAGATCGGCTAGCGTATGCATTCTCTTTTTTTCGTGGTGCTACCAAGAAGAACAACTTCGTTCGCCTTCGTGTGCGGAAAGGAAGTCGGAACTGTTTTTGTAGAAGGGAATGAAACCGCTCGTATCAGTAATGATAACTTTTCTAAATGCCTATTCACTCTGTTCTAAGTTTTGAAGAGTTCATTGTAGCGACGTTGACATTTTGCCAATAGCCGTTGAACAGGGCTTTTGTGACACGGAAATGGACAAGCTTTAAGGCAACCTACGAAATACTACGTGAATTTGAGCAGCCTTCATTGCTTAATTCAAAGACCACGGATTATCATTCAGCTGCGGTTGACGGATAAAATGACCGAAAATACCCACAACCTCGCAGGCATTGGAACGACACGTTGTCGAGCCGTTAAAATACGTTCGACTCCAGACCGGGCTTCAGCACAGAGTGGAGGTAATGGTGGGGCGCCAGAAGGCCGACGTGTCCTCGTTGGGATTTAACTAACGACGGGTCCGGGAAGAACAAGTTGGAAGAAGTTCGACTTCAAATATTCGTGCACCGTTTGCCAGCAGATACTCATTTGCATGCTCTAAAGTACTGTTAAAGGTGACTTTTGATGAACCAAGGTACGAGGCAGTTGTAGTCGCTTGTCAGACTTGGGAGGACGAACGAGAGTATGCGAGTCATACAGAGTCAGCACACGCACTTCCGCTTGCACGCCACTATTCGCGTCCGCATTGGAGCAAGATGCCGAACGCATGAGTGGGTGAACGCTTGAAATGAAAGGCTTCGTTCTAGGTTTATTGTTGGCACTAATCAACAACAACGCAGCAGTGAGTACTACCTATCTAAGTATATGACAGGGGTACAAGCAGGACTAACAAGTTCGAAAAGGTTCCACATACATACATCATCGATTTAACAAATGTACCGGTATTGAGCAACTGAAAGCTAGTAAAAGTGAGGCCTCGTCTTGGACTAGAAGCAGTTTCAACCCGTAGCTTATAGGCAGTAGGTGAGCGGCAGCGCCTTTACCACAAACTTCTCGTGATGTTTGTGCGCCAGAGCATGGCATCTCGTTCGGAGAAGAGTGTTCGCTCAGCGAAGAACTGCAAGTTGGTTAGCAGTTCAATGTCGCGTACGCGGGCAGTGTTCAGCAGCAGGTATTCCGGTGGGCTCTGAAACCAAACACTGTTGGTTGATAAGAGACGGGACGAAGGTGCTGCAGAATACTCACCAAGCAGTTGTAATCCTTGGGCTGGTTCGGCAGCAAGAACGCGAGAATTCTCGTCGCTTTCGCCTCACGGC
The DNA here is from genome assembly GCA_020875895.1 of Aphelenchus avenae. Lineage (NCBI taxonomy): Eukaryota > Metazoa > Nematoda > Chromadorea > Rhabditida > Aphelenchidae > Aphelenchus > Aphelenchus avenae. The sequence continues at coordinate 680,618 of JNEY01000002.1, forward strand.
ACATTAGACCTATATTCAACATAGGGTTATCGCTACTTCTGCTCCCGATAAGGTCCAGCCATACCATTGATATGCCAGAGCCCGTCGTCGCACCGTACCAGAATACGGAAGATGTGAGTCGGCAGACGTTGCAGAACGGACGAAGTGTTTACACGATGCCTGAAACTGAAGAATCCGCAGGCGCCTGTTCAGGTATAGTCTACCAATAAACGTTGGCGTCGTCAGCAATGCCATTCATATCCAGGTCGTAGACTGTGCCCGTAATCGAGACTATGCGAGTGTACCTCTGGACGTATTCTCGCGTCAAGTTCTGGAGGTAAGCAAGAGGACCTGCAAGCGTGAGCAAGAAATAAAAGTGTTGTAGATTTTTTTGACGACTTTAATGAACAGAACTACGGTTGCACTAAACGGACCGTGTTTTCAATCCTTACCATTTATAAAGTCCTTGTATAGCTCGAATTGCAAGCGGTTAAGGTCGCGCAACTCTATAAAGTCCATTTGTAATCGACAAGACTGTCGGCACAGTTACCATTTTCCCTGTTGTAGAGAATGGTCTCCCATTGCACACTGGCTGGTAGATGTTTGCCAAATTCAGCGGTCACGTTGGTGCAGTCAGAGTCGTATCGGGCATCCATCAGTACGCACTTGGAGGCGGTGTCGTCCACTCTGCTTGTATCTACGTTCGTCGCTGTTTCGTACACCACAGTTGGGGCAACTGGAAAAAGACTGGTTGCTATACTGACTGCCATATTCGCATACACTGGCTGCTCGGCGACATATTTGACACGAGTGTAACGCTGCACAAGTTGATCAAACATGCATCGACTGTGTCGGTGTAGAAGGCGCCCGCCGGTGGCGCTTGGATATGGCATTCGTCAAGCACGCGGTTGATTCGCTCCTAAAACGGGTAATAAAAGAAAGAGCGTAAGCTTGGGATATGGGAGAATCAACGCGCTTAAAACACTGATGTGCTTACCGCTGCCGCCTTACAGAAGCTCATGTCGACGCAAGGTTTCACCTCTCTCTTTTGGAAAAGCACTGCTGGACCACACTCGCGAACAGGATGGAAGTTGAGCCCAGTGTTTGGCTGGTTTACGTTCATGTTGTGGATCACGGGGTTCATCATGCCTAGCGTGCCGTTGTTGGGAACGTCGTGGTTCAGCCGAAGCAGATCTAAGAAGCAAAGGTCTCCGAGTGACCGTGGTCGAAGCATGTGTACCAACGAACAAGTTGAAGTACTCGATGTTCTGGAATGGCTCAAGCCGGGTCTTCGGCTTGATGTTCGGGCCACGAGCGAAGAATATCGCATGCATCGACTCATCCAAGTAGTCGTAGCCGTGGTCGCTTGTAACGGCGTAGTCGTCCTTCGCTTTCCTGAAGGCGCAGATTTTTAAACAGTGAAAGGCGCCAATTACTTACGCGAAGAATATTGTTCCCGGTCTTCCATCCAAAATGACATCGCCCACGCGAGGAGTGCTAGAGAAGTGATAGCGTTTCGGGATCCGCTGCCGGTCGTAGAGTCGCAACTGCTGCTTGTCAAAGCATTGGTACTTGTCCATCACGAAGTCCACGGATTTGGCTGAAATTATTACGTTTTACAAGGTGATCACTGGCGAACAGAACGTTTAATGCCGGCTCACTTGAGTTTGCGAGATGAATGCGCCCGACTGGCCCGTGGGCAATCTGCATGCCAGCGATATCCACCTTGTTGTCCACGTACAACCGCTTGTTGAGAAACTGCATGCCTGAACACTCGCTTGTTAGCCGCATGTCGGTAAGACGCTACATACCATGGTCAGAAACGATGACAATGTTCGTACAGTCGAGTAGGCCGTGCTTGTACAGCGAGATGAACATGTAATTCAACACCGACTCCACGTAACTGAGTTCTATGTTGACCTAAATCAGGTTGGTGACCGATGTGAATCGAGATAACAAACCGTCGAAAAACAATCGGTCTAACCTGTTTGTCAGTCGTGTGCCAATGGCCGATCGAGTCAGGCTGGTCGAAGTAGGCCATAACGAGCGATGGCCTCTGCTCGGGCTTCAGCATCAGCCACTCCACTATCTAAGACGACTGCTCGTCATGCTTCTTGGGCATACTCAAAGACTAACCATGTCAATGCGAGTGGAGAAGGGCAATGAAGAATTGTACGGAACGTCTACCGTCGGGTTGTGTCCTAAATCAGCATGTTGCCACCTTCTCCACGAGCAAATACATACCTGTAACATTAACCGAGCACCCGGGCCAAAAGAGGCAATACATTCTTCGGCTCTGTCGAACGGCAGCGCTCCAAATCTAAGCGACGTTTACTTAGAAGTTTGTTTCCCTCCGTAATGCTTACAGGTTCGCCACCAAAGTAGGCAGCATGCTTCGGCCCTTTTCGCACGTCGACAATTCTCGGCGATATGCTTGGGTCGTAGACGTCGTTGTCCACAATACCGTGCGCCTCCGGGTACAGGCCAGTAGCCATCGTGTAATGGTTCGGGAAGGTCTTCGACGGGAAGGACGGATAGACAAACTGAAAGCTTTCTGTTGCATGGGTGAAACAACTCCAGGGTAGTTGTTAATCGCCTTGTTACCTTAGCTCGAGCGCCGCACTCGGCCATTGACTCCAGCGACGGAACGAGGCTCCTGTTGAGGTACTGGGCTGCGAAACCGTCCAAGCTGATCACCAGTAGTGGCGGAATGGTAATGCTGAAAGGTCGACTAAGATTGTATGCACGAAGAGATGCTCACTTACTCGTCCCGCTTGCACTGAATCTGACATTTGGAATCGTGCCACACGTGTTGGTAGAAACCAGCGCGTGCCTGCTCAGCTTCCTCCTTCCGCTCCGCGTCCTTTTGAACGCCTTCGGCTGTTCCTTGCGGCGAAATTGGTGGGCCCGCCACAGGTGAAATAGGCGGTACTCCTGGAGGTGGTGGTGGGTCTATGCGAGCTGGTGGCGGCTGCTGAGCAGGAGCTGGTAGTAAACCTTAACTACGGTTGATAAGGTAACACATGAAGGGATGCCTACCAAACGACATGGCAACCCGGGTTTGTTCCGGAGTCAGTTGGTTCACGATATCCGAGCTTAGATGCCGGTGAGTCGTGCGTGCCTTCATCGCATCTTCGTACATGCGCTGAAATGAGGTTCATTAAAGATGGAGCAGAGTTTTGCAGAAATACGGCGCCACACGGATAGCAACGTGTTCTGTGCGATAGCCTACGATGTCGGCGAGAAGGCATTACATATGACCACTACAGAAAAGTGTTAGCGGAGACGACACAGGTGTTAGTGAGGACACACATTTATCACGACAGCACAGGAGGTAAGCACATGCATTAGCACGACATAGGCACACACGACTTGCTAACCAACCATGAATTTCTCGCTTGCGGACGCGGTCTCTGTAGAATACTTTTTGTCGATTTTCTTCATGGTGGTGAGCAGAATAAGTGCGACGACGAGGATCGCGAGGCCTACGAGGATAAGGAACCCAAGAAGGAAGTAGAGCCACTTGAACCTGCCGCTAACGTATTGCTTGAGTGAGGGAGAGCTGTTCTTCTCCGTGCTCGCTAGGTGTGGTGGTTGTTCGATTTAGGTCAATGTTGAACACATGTACCTTTCTCGTCCATGTCGATCGTTCCGTGCACACCCGAGAGTCTATCGTTGTCCCGTAGCATCGGCTCCTGAAAGCAAAGACTATGTCAGCACGTGTTATTGTCGAAGAGAATATCATTGATGATATTTGACCTTAAACTTGCGATAAAGAAAAAGCAGAACTTAAAGGCAGCAAGTGCACACGTTCAATCGTTTCGCAAATAACGAACAGCGCACAAACTGATCCACTCGAGGATGAGTGAAGAGGACAGTAAGTGATGCTAGACAGCTAGGGAATCGTTTTGCCCCGACAAATTCACGGCAGACAGGAAAGTGGACAGTAGGAATAAAAAAGAGCCTAGCTTAGTTTTCCGGCTAAGGATTCTCAAGGTAAATAAGGAACGAAGGTCAGCTTATTTACCTGATGTCCCGGGAGCGGGTAAGGTGCTATCTTCTACTATATGGTGGAAATAACTGGAAAGAAACCAGTAACCGAGAAAGCGCGAGTCAACGAGGTTTTAAAGGAGCCCATTAATGGCAGTGAGTAATTGCATCAACATTTTCCGGAACACAGCGATGGTCCGAGAAGGTATAAAAAGGGCCACTAGTGGACGAAAGTGGTGACTCCCGCACGTTGCGGGGGATTCTTTTAGCGCTTAGCAACACCAACGCATTTTGGGGAAAAGCGACTGAAGCTTATTGTGGGGAACACACCAGTGCATCAAAGATGCAGGACGTCCCGCATGCTTTGTTTAATCAGCTTAAACAGGCGGAACTCTTCCGACTTACAGAGAATCGCGCACAGAAGCGCTTTGGATTTGCTACAAACTACCATTGATTCGCAGGTTAACGTCGGTTTAACTCAAGTAAAGTGTGACACAGTGAGAAGTCTCTATAGTCACGGCAAAATCAAGCCGGGTCAGCCTAGATGAAACGCCTAAACACGTTCTCGGTCGGTTGAGTCACGATGAGCCCCCGAAACTACATCGAAAGCGAAAGCGCCGACACCGTGATCGAAATGTTAATGTAAATGCGCTCGTAACACATGGCAATCAATTAATTTGGTGCGGCGGCGAAACGCAGATAAACGGGGTGTCGCCGCGCGGGAAAAGTATCAGCAGCAGCATGGAGCTTGCTGCAAGACGCGCGATGACCGTCGTTGCGCGCGCGAAATCCCCGTGATCGTTGAGGGTGAAGACGACTATACATTCATTTTAACGATGACGGGATCGCGCTAACGATGCTTCAGTTGGCTTGAGCAGCTTTTTCGCTTCAGGGTGAACCGAAAACCCAACCGATTCGCGAGGCGAAACGATGCGCGAAGGGTGTGAACAACCTGACAATATTGCTTCCACTAATGTGCGCAGCTGAGACGACGCGCTTGAAGTTCGGGTCAGCGTAAGGCAAAGTTACAAAACTTGTTAGTCAAATCCCGTATTTGCTTAAATTGTGCCGGGTGCAACCATGTACGCCTGAAGTCTTCTTAACCACCACTGCCCAGATCCTCAAATGGCACTTTGCCTTCAAGTGAACGACACTGGCCGTGTGACAAGATCTGTGGAAGAAAGGCGCCATTATTTGCTTGAGATCAACTTATGTAAGCTAGTGCAATCATCTAGTGCGGTACCCGTACGTACCCGTGTGTAACGTACCAATTCCGCGCCATTGATGACATCCTGCCGCTTCATATGCGCCAGCCTGGTGGTGCCACCGTTGAGCCGCTGCCTCACGGTGCTGAGAGCGATGTTCGCGTGCTGGAACTGTTAATTTATTCAGCGATGGGCCGCGTTCACCGAGTGGCGCATTACTGCAAACGTCGGACGTACTGCGACAAAAAAAGGAATATGTTCGCCAATGAGAAAGTTTTTTCGGTGTTGTGTAAATTCGACTTGCGTAAAACGAAAAACTAATTCTAATGAAGGATAACTTTCTTTCATTGGACGTACATCCTACAGAAGAGACATACCAGTCTGTTTGAATGCCAGCGAATCCTGCAACGAGGCAGTTAGCAGACGGTTCGCCAATGAGCCGCCTACGAGGTCAAATCCGACGTCAAAATATGGCAAAGAGGTAAGCGCCAGTAAGTAAGAGTTTGAGAAATACGTTGATGTGCTGCCAGTACGCAAAGTATCAGCCCTGAAGGAACTTGCATTGTTGCGGCTATAGAAAAACCGCGAGAATCTGAGAATTACAGTTTGAGTTGCGAGTCAAAACAAAAAAGACAATGTGTATACGATGACGATTCAACCTCTTGTAGGGACGATTCAACCTCTTGTAGGGACGATTCAACCTCTTGTAGGGTTTTCGGAGGTAGTTTTCGCACTAGACAGCCGGTGTCTCGCGGAGTTTCTTGAGAGCAGCCACAAGCACCGTCGGAGGAACTGCTTCTTCTAAACATTTATGCCACTCTGGGGCTTCGCTGTTCCTCCTCGGACTTCCAACTCGGCAGTGGTACAAAGCGAGGTAGATTCGGAATGCAAAGCATGCAGTAACACTAGCGTGCAAGTTTTTCTGATATGCCCGACATGCTTACCAGGCGCTACGTTTTTTTTGCTTGCCAAGTTCCCCAATTTGTACTGCCAGGTGCTTGCCAATTCTCTTTGCAACTTTTCGCAAGTTCGACATGCTAATCTTCCTATGGCGAGCAAGTTCATCTGTCATTGGCAGCAACTGGCCGGTATCTGGTTTGGCAGTCGATGCCAGCCATGTGGCTTCATAAATTGTGCAAAGTAAAGAAGCACTTGGCATGCCAATCGCACATCGGGGCTTGGTAAGTGAAATTTCCAGTTGTCAGGCAGCTGGCATGCACTTTTTGCCGAATCTCTTTAACTTCAATCTCTGCCGTACGACTGACATTGACAAAACCCTTACAGTTTGCATCCTCCTACCTAGCAAAAAAAAAACCCTAGGGCGTCGTTAACATTTGTTGCCCGATGTTGATGTGTGATTTCTGACCATCTAATCCAATGATAGTGATATCATTGGTGTGCTTTTCGCTTGCTTCAGTGCTTTCGGTAGACAGGAGTCAGCAGAATAGCCATCTTAACATGCGCGCCTGCGCAATGTACCGCCCAGTTCTTTAGCGTCTAGACACAATTCTAAACGAAGACGGATCTGATTTATCTAGTTAATCGTAATTGAGCAGCGAAAACGAGGCATTATCATATGCGCGACCACCAAGTGCTTAAACATCAAGAGGATTTATCCTTGCTTAAACAGCTCATTAGGCACAAGTTTGGCAAGTCTCTCCTTCTTCCCCGCTACGGGGCGCATTCCATAGCGGGCTCGCTATAGCATGTAAGCAGACCCCTCCTCCACCCCCAGAGGCCGCGCCTTAAAAAGCCGTTGGTCTCAGAATTTCCATCTTGGAAAACCCCTACAGGGGCGGGTTGGCAAGATATGCCCTCCTGTGAATGCGTGCATAGCGCCCGCGTTCGCATGTAAGCAAGAGTTGGGTTCGACTAAAACTTTCCAGTTTTACATAACTTTACAACGCCTACCGAACGCCGTTTATGGGGGCCAAAGGTGGGCTTTGGACCAAAATAAGGCACGGTTGGTAATCAGCTTGCCAAGGGCTTTCATGTGAAGTACGGTGAGATGTTCCAACATGACCTTGGCTATGCGCAGGCTTCCATAGCGCTCGCTATCGCATGGAAGCAGGAGTCAGACGTTGAAACTTTGCGCGGCCATGACTTTTTCTAGCCAACGGATCCCGCTGAAGCTTTCCATTTTTTCATAACTTTAGAAGCACTATCGAATGACACGAAACAAGCACAGATAGCAAAAACTTTTTGTGGACGGACACTCAACAGCGGTTTAGTTTATTAGGATTTGCCCTGCTCGAAGCGATCCAGGTACCCACTTCTAGATCCAAACCGGCAGCGTTGTAGCACCATGCATTTGTTGTTCAGATGATGAGAATGCGACTTTTACTCTCTTGTAGCGAGGGAATGCTGGTCCATCTTTCTCGTTTCCGAGTGTATCTTAGAGAAAATCCATCACATAGCAGTATATGCATGGCGGGAAGGCTACCAGCGAGAGGTAATCCTAGTCACTGCACGCTCATTGCTCTTGGCTTGACAATGCTTCAGTTATAAAATCTCTTTAACGCGGTTCTTGCACTTACCAATCACTGTCAAAAATGAGTACTATTCTTTACTCGGACAATTTTTTGTGGTTCTAAAAGTTCAAGTCTCACATTCTTGAACTCGTGGACCAGGAACACGGACAGAACATCCACCCAATGGCGGGTTCGATCGTCTAGTTTAATTGTGGCCGACGAATACTGTCGGCGATTATCGCATGAACTGTCATTGCACTTAAATTCGGCTGGCGCCAGTGTCATGAAAACTCGTTAAACCCATCCAAAATGTCACGCACACCCGTTTCTGGTGGAAAATCAACAACACTTTTTTTGGCTTTGAAGGACTTACTGAATCCGAACGTTACTTCGCTATGCGGTTGAACTGAGTATTGCGAAACATCCAGAGGCATATGCTTTAAGAACATGGCCGCGTGCAGGAACGAAGATTTTACTCCCAGCCGGACCTCATCGTTGTGATCCTTAATCCTTAGAGCATACTTCAGTCGCGTGGCTTCTGGAAATGCTGCTAGCATCCAGGAATGTCTGTGCTGCACCTGCTGCTGCTCCAGCACCTCTTGCGCTGCTGAAACCTTCACGAGCAGAGTTTGTTAAGTGAACCTGTCATTTGCCCGGTAAACAGCGTAAACTGTACTACTTCCTTCTGAGGCCATAAAAACCACAGGAGAGCGGAAGATCGTTTATCAGTGTCTGTAACGAATTGTTCTCGATCTGGACCAAACGTAGAAGGCCGAAAATTTTCGGAATGCTGCAGACGTGTTCTAAGAAGACAAAAAACCTAAGTGGTATCCATTCTTCAGTCACAAGTTTGTGTGTGGACTCACAGTGTGGGATTGTCGTCGACACAGGAACGTAATTACCTGCGGCGCTTATGGGCAAACTTCAAAACCGACAGCGGTAAAACTTTTGATGTCCTCTCAGCGGGCGCCGCAGTAATCTGTGCAACTGGCGGCTGCGCATAGCAGCTGTTCGCAATTAGGTTATGACCGTAATCATAAAAGGAAGCGACCCAGCGGCGTCACAACCTGTTCCCGGCGCATGCAAACGGTTTTCCGCGACGAGTCTAAAAACTGCGGTGTTTACGCAAAATGCGACGCGCTTCGTGCGCAAGGAATACGATGACGCACATGCTTCGCTGCACCTATTACGACATCCGCTTCCTTACACCGTGCGCGCGCGGCTTCGACCACAGTGCACTGGTTTTTTCGAACTAATTGCATTGTTTGCAGGAGAAGTGCTGGCACGGAACAAAGGTTTTCTTGAAGATTGAAGATGAAATGCTTCACACTGTTAACTAAAGCTAACGCATACTTGTTGCTCCACATTATAGCTAAGGTGTGCTTTTCGGCACTACCGCACAAATTTCAAAACTCTAAGCACGTCGACGGTGCGATTGCGCTTGGCATCTCTCGTGGAATACTAGAACCTCACATGGTACGACACAGGCGCATCTTAAGTGTTCAGGCGCGGTAACTTCTGCCGATTCCTATGCCTGATCCAGTTAGCTTCCACTGCGGTCTGCGCTCAAGCATAGGTCGAGTGAGGTTTATTTATGCTTGGTCAATAAGTAAGCGATCGAGCATTACGTCATACATGTTCCCCAAAGTGCGCAGACGTAGCTGGTGTCTTTTCCAGAATTCGCAAGATTCCATGCACAACAAGTTTTGTTGTGTTGCTTGCACCAATGTTTTTCTATGCGGGTCTTGTGATTACACCGCTGAAAAACACGCTTGTTGTTGGTTTGTATGACATGGCGGTTAGGTTTTTGACCAGGTCAATTGCAAGGAGGATGTAAGATTTCTTTCACCGATCATTAATCATAATGCGGTCACTGATCGCTTAATTGCACGCTTGCAGACGTTCCTCGATCTGTGCCATCGCAGAGTCACGTAGATCATTAGATGCACCTAAGCTCCACGATCAGTGGTGCCTTAGGCGCCGTTCCAGTGCGTTCGGTGCCGCCAAAAATAGCTCCTTGCGGACACTGTCCGTCCAGGAAGCACCCGAATTGCGCCGTTCAAACCCGAAGCCGCGGGCGTGATTTCACGTCGGGAACGAAGTTCATCGCCACTTTGTGTGGTGGAGCGATACGCGGAATTCCTTGAGTCCCTGACGTGCCATGCGGCGGTAGATCTCGTGAAAGGGACGCGCGACCAACGGTCCATCGCTCAAACAGGTTCCTTCACACGTTGGGCGGCGTTCGCTGCCCTATATTCACTTGACTTCAGTGATACGCCCAAAACAGAAGAGGAAAAACACACTGACTTGAGAAGGCGTGTCACTTGTCAGTCGCAGGTAAGGGCACGGGACCACCGTCCCAAAGTGGCCTTACTAAAGGTTTTTCCTCCGCGCGAGGTGGACAGTCTCGTTCATTCGTCTTCCCCGAACCCAAACGCGAGAAGAATGCCCAAGCAGCGATTCCGTGACTCCATTCTCAACATGATTGGCGAGTTTGTCGCGCTTAACAAGAACCCCGACTTTCACCTGACGCAGCAGTCCGCCGAGTACATAGCAGAGGCTATCCGCGACGAGATCGAGAAGACTCGAGCTACCTCATTACGACAGCAAGAGGTAAGATGCGTAGCTAAGCTTGACAACTACTGCTATGAATGAAATCTGCATTCATCA
>JNEY01000002.1:691943-730629 GCA_020875895.1 Aphelenchus avenae
CAAAACAAGCTCCACGCCCGTTGAGGACACAAAACTCACCTCGGTATACCATACCGTACGCACCGCTGCCGAGCTTTTCGCTTTTCACAAGCAGCCGATCCCAGCTCAATTCCCAGAAGTCGCTTCTAAATTGTTTGCATGAGCCTGTACATATGTGGGTTTTCCGCTTACACAATGCTACCGCGGCCGTTATGCTGATCCTTGAACTTCTCAACTTTCTTTGCTCGAGCAACTTTCTGCCGGTAGATCAGCGTGCACGCGATGAGAAGAACCAAGCAACCGAGAAAACTCCCAATGATGATCCCGAGAAGTGTGCCTTCGCTCATTGTTGCTAGAAGCGGTAAACTATGCTTCATCGGAAACTTTTTAGCATACGCGCTGGAGCTGCTGTCGAGGACACTTGGATAGAGCCGTCAAGTGGAATAGGCTGGAGGTCAGAAAGGTTGAGCCGGTAGAGGCATGTGCTGTTGACCGTCTCGTTCGCTTTGAAGAAGTTGTACGTTGGTGCATTTAAGGCATACAACCGGAACATAAAATCGCTCTCCAGAAGGGTGGTCCAGTTATCATCGTTCCGTACGAGCGACGAAACAAACGGCTAAAACCGTTCCCATGTTAGCCGTGCAGGCCCAGACTAACCTCCGCGATGAAGTCGGTGATGAGAACGATCATTGGCTTCTTGGGGGACAACGATGCGGGGTGGTCCTTGTACTTTACTATGGCACTTCCAAACATGTCGGAGGTGAATGGATAAACCTTGTCAATAGGATGATCTGAATAGGCCAAGTGACTTTTGCTCACACCCTTGATCTTACCCGCTTTGAATGTCTCATCCTTGAAGAGCCGTTTATCCAAGTAATCGGTGATGTCGTTGGGGTCACTGAGCCAGTTTGAGCGCTCGCCTGGGAACATGATTGCTACGGTCAATTGCTTGTGGACCTAAACAGACAATTAAAAAAAACTTGATGATATAATAGTCGTACCTTAATGTAATCCCTTATTGGCTTTTCGACACTGGTTTTCAGGTCTTCGAACTGCCATTCCGTTATGTTTCTGGAGACAGCAAAGAGGTACATAATATGCCATGAGTTCGGATATTCTTCAGTCTGAAGAAGAAATAAGTTCGGTTAATGCGGTATGCAACTACCGTAGGGGCCGGAGTTGTTGTTGTCGTGGTAGGAGGCGCCGTAGGGACTTTGCAGCTTCCCTGCTCAACTTGACGGCATGTCGCTGTATTCTCTAGACCACATGGGGCTAAAAAGTGTGCTGCCAGTGAGAGTGCATGCTAATCTTGAACCAACCTATGCAATTGAATAAGTCACCGAGGCAGTTGTAATTTGGAACGGCATACGAGTGAACGGTGAGATTTCCGTAATACTGTTGGAGCTGTGCGCGAGTAAGCTCTGGCCTCCCAACAACGATGACTGTCAGCTGGATGCAAAAGTAGCTCAAAATCTCATGGAAATACTAAATTCACCACGTGGATTTCGTTAGTAGCGTGATAGAAAATCAAAGTAACCTACAGAGTATATTTCCGGAAGGTTGGAGGCGCCCAAATTCATGACACGGTTGGATATCAGTATCGCAGAGTTGTAGCGGCACGTGAAGTTCAGGTTGTTTTTCAGCTAAACTTCGTGTCGCTTGCGTTATTTTTTCTGACAATTACCACGCTTTCGAGGTTCTGCGAGTAGTTTAGGAGCATGCCGGTGTCGTTCCAGACCAGTTGCTTTCCTCCGTAGTGTGTCAAGTAGTTCGACCATTGCAGGTTGCTAATCACGTCACCGCATTGGTCTATGGCACAGCAAACGGAGAGATGTTCCTGCAACTCTGCACAGCATAGAATAGCTGAGCAGCACATCCAACCTGTTTGAATAGCGGCGCAACGACAAAGTTCCGACCGATTCGTTCGTCGAGGCAAGCCATAGAAGCGTAGTAAAGAAAGAACTCCACTAGTTGGTAATCCTTCTCAGTGATGAATTCGTCTCCCAAGTCCAGAATGAACAGGCGATTGCACTGTGGAATCTGAAGACAACAGAGCAACAGTCTCGCATACACAAGGTTAGGGCTTACAAGAGAGGGAATGGATGAGTCATTAATTGATCGTCCAGTTGGGATGTTGCCGGAAATAAAATCTGTCTTGTTGCAGACGCTGTCCGGCGCAAGGTATCCCAAGCTAAGGAATCGACTGTTTACAACTGAACGGCAAGGTTACGACATGATAGTGCCCGCGAAACAAAAACTAGCGCTTTACTGAAAATGCCGTCCACTTACGGCACGTTGTGTCCGCATGACTAAGGCTGACGTAATTGAGGAAGACTGCTAGAACAACCGCAATAGGAGATCGCAGGCCCCGCCGCATGACATAGGGAAGTCGGACGAGTTACGTCCCTGACGAAATCGGAAACTGAAGGGTCGATCGAAGTAGGATGGCTGTAAACATAGCATAAACGTTTATTATAGTACACTGACAGTAAGACGCTACACGTTTGTTTAGCTAAAGGATCATGCGAGTGCTATCCGGAATTGGATTAACCCACGCTAAAGCGAACGCGAGTGATACGCAAAGACAATAAAGCGATTTCGACTGGCAATAAGGGTCGACGCTGATAAGGAATTCCTTCCGTCACCCATTAGAAGTCAGGGCAACACTGTTCTCTTGGGCAGTAAGAAGCAGGTTTGCACACAAGATGGCAATATTTTGGCAACTTCCAGAAGAAGGAAAACATTAGCGCTGCAACAGACCCGTACTCAAACTTATAGCTCCATGTGCAACAGTCAAACTGAGCTGATCATGCTCTGCTGCATGCATCATGGCATGCATACCGGGACATGCTCAATGCAACGTTTTATGCTTCTTTAGTGCTCAATACAGAGGATCAGGTGACCGTAATAAGCACAACGACGGCGATAAGCGTGACGGACAACGAGGTTGTTGTGGCTTCGGATGCATCCGTGATCTCCAGCGTATTGCACGGTTCTCCTTCTCCTCGCGGGAAGCAACTTGTGCACATGGTTATGTTGGTTCGGTTTCTTTGTAGTGTATCGCAAGAATCACCCGGACCGCAGCCTCTAAAGCGATGTAGTTAAGCATGAGCATTCATTCGATACCTGTAATGTATACCGGCTACAAGGGTGGTGATACACTTGTAAGTAGTATTCGAGCACGGCTCAACGTAAGCATCTAGGTAGAACATCTGGTTACAAATACACGACCCTTGCACATACTTAAGTCCATGCCCGTCCAGCAAGTTTCGTTCCAGACAGTCGGGTCGGGTGCCCAACAACGGCTCGTAGACTTTGGGTACACATACGTCTCATTTAAGAAGATGCTGCTGTCGGAACCGTCGCACGTCGCATTCCGGGGACACGCAACTTCCGTAAACCCTGAACCAGCGGTGAACACATATGACGACATAATAAACCTTACCTTGATAAATGTTACCGCTGAAGCACGTTCCTGGACCCGGAGCTGTAGTACTCGGCACAGTTAGAGTGGACACGTTAGTGTTGGAAGAGACAGAAAGGACTTCCGTTGGTTCATCGGTAACTGAGGTCGGCCCTAAAGGAAGCGTTCGCAATCGTCGGATCAACAGTTTGCTCAAAATCCTACAACTTACATGTGCCAAAGGATACAACTCCAGTAGTGACAAGCAAACTAACATGCAAGACGGAGATGTACATCGATGATAAACAGGCGCAACATAGAAATTTAGCGTTTAAAATGTGCTGATATGCAAAGTTTTGGTCTGAAAAGTACTGAACAGTGCCCATAGCGTGAGAGCATCCCGCGAGAAGACACAGAGCTTCTAAACGACACTCGTAGCTAGGTCGTTCGAAAGGATCGTAGCGAGGGTAGGCCAACCACGAACTTGCGTTTTCTTTTTCGTTTTTTCCACTAACATTGCACACCGCATTCAACAACCGTTTCCCACCGCCGTGGCACTTCATCGTTGGTTGGAGCTTTAGCTCCATGGTTTCGCATATGCCCGGCTTCTTCATCTACTTCCTTATAGACAAAGTCGCATGGTATCGGGAGCAAGTATGCATCCGATAGTAATTTCTTTTATTCTACGCGATTTAACAATCCTCTTTTTCTTCTACGTCAGCTCCCTTGGATAGCAGGTGCAGTTCGGTTGGCTTCCTGGCGAAGAGTCTTTCGCTCGGGTCGGGCATGTGGTCCACCATCGGACTGCCTTTTGTCTCCGGAATGAAGATACCGAAGAGCAGCATATTCATCGCCATAAGCACGAGCATCAGCAGGAACGGTAGCGGTTCCCAAAGGGAGGCCTGAAAGACCATGCGCGCGTCAACGAGAACAGCTGAATGCTGCAGGTCCCTACCAGATAGAATAAGTGTGGCGAGAGAACAGCTCCGGTACGGCTTGAGATTTGCACGAAGCTTGCGGCCAGGTTGCGAACAGCTGTCGGGAAAAGCTCTGAAGTTACGACCGCGTTTACCTAAAAGACGTCCATGTAGGACGCTTGAATGTCGTTCGGACGACGTACCATGTATAGCTGGCTGCACATTGCGGCCGCGCTCAAAGTTGTAACCCGTAGGATCGTAGCGTCATTGAGGTCTAGATGAAATTAGTATAATGCGTTTCGCTTTCTACGCCACGGAAAATACACTGAAAAGAAATGCGATAGCGCCCAACTCACCGAGAAGTTTGGAAACAAACACGATGCTCAGCATAACAAGAATGAAACTGAGCGCAGCGTGATGCACCGGCTTTCGTCCTGCGCGTGGAATGAAGTAGTCCAGAGACCCCACCAGCAGGTTCATCGAGTAGCGGAACAAACCGAACAACGCTGAGTTCAGGAAGATCGATCCTGACAGGTGCTCCATGTTGAAGATTAACGCGTAGGAAATTATACTTGTACAGAGCCTAAATGCGCCTCTGCTAGTGTGTCCGTGTGAATACCACATACAGTGCGTACGAAATAATCGCACTGTAGCAGCACATTTTGCTCGTGTAGAACAGGTGGAAGAGGTAGTATTTCTTGCCCCGTTTCTTCGATTCGCACGCCTAAAATTCTGAGTGAACAGGGACCGGCGAAACACATTCAAGTGTGTTTCTTCTTACCATCATTTCCTTCTCGATTAGTTCGTCAACAATTTTCAGGCGCTCTTCAGTTGCGGTTCCGTTGAAGCGTTCGATCTTGATGAGCACCGAGCGGGCAGTCTCCAGCTTCATTTTCTGTATTAGCCAGCGAGGGCTTTCGAACGCGCAGCTGAAGTCGACGTTAAGGCTCAGCTTTGCCCGAGCTCACTTACAGCAGGACAAAGAATGCAGGGATGTTCATTAGTCCGGCTATTCGTATTAGGGTCCTCCAGTCTCCTGCCAAGTACGACACGCCGGCGAATATCTTGAACGTGACTGTACATTAATGATCGCGTATCACTGCGCCTACCACGTAGTTAGGCGAATAGGATAGCGCTGTCATCACCCAGACCCTATGCCGTTTTGGCATATTCTCCAGAAGGAAGACATGTACAACGCTAAATACAACTCAGTCGACCAGAAAATGCCACTCGCACACTTACGTATTGTGGCCACCAACGAAGAACATCGCGCAAAACTGGATCCACGTGAACTGCGTGAGCGAGCCAGAGTAGGAAGCGGCATAGTCGAGCACAAGCATTCCCACATGGCATAGAAGCATGATCTTCTTCCTGCCGAACCAGTCGGACAACTGTCCGAAGAATAAGGCTCCTAGAAAGAACGATATCCGAGCACATCGGTAACTGCCTACCGCAGAGAACTCCGAACATCTGAGCGCTGATGGACTTCTTGACGTCGACGATCTTCTCGCAGATGTAGCCAAACTTAAGAAGACTTCATGATTATTACCCTAATTGCAGATCGGCCAGAAGGTTAGTTGTTGGCTTACCTCGTAAGCCAAGGAACCGAACTGCGTCTCAATACCGGGCTCGCAACCGGTATCGGCTTGAAGCGATCGCATCTCAGCGCAAGCCTCGACGTTCGACGTGAAATGACGCAGCGAGTGATTGCCGCAAGACACGACTGTCGGTGCCGATCCCGCGTAGATCATGAACGTCATGTTCGACATCTGAGGGAGGATGAGCAGCTCGTACATGACGATGAAGAAAATTGAGTAGTATCCGAATTGCATGAAGTCGCCCAGGCTCTCCACCGGCTTGTTGGCCTTCTCGATCTTGGTGTGCGGCATCTTCTAAACCACGTAAGCTGTTAGTCACATTTGGTTTAACGATAGGTTCACGGCACTAGAGAGTCCAAGACTTAGACAGGATAGCAATCCGCGATTAACTTACTCTCGACGTTATCGGACGACCTGCACGATGACGATCCTTCCTCAAATCACACTTGAGTAGGTAAACTTGAGGAAGCGTGCGCGTCGATCCGTATACCAGGAACCGCAACCGACCGACCGGCTGAGAGGAATTCGGAACGGACAGTGCGGCTTCTTTCTGCCATACTTGTTGGTTTCGTTAGTGGCGAGGACAGGTTTCAGCGTCGTTCGATGCCAGTCCACACATAGTACGCGGCGGAGAGTTCGCTTAACGATCCGCCGGTTGACTCTTGCACATGCGCGAGACGAACGCGCGCGATGTCTGCTCGACCGATCCGTTCACACTCATATATCACTTTCCCAAGGGTGATAAGGTGCAAGGAATTTCGAACCTGCGCGACTTTCAGCACGTGCCCTTCGTCGAGGACTTCCACACATTAATTTCGACGACGCTGTCGAAACCGGTTGAACCAAGCCAGCGGCTATAATGACCTCATGAGGCCATACGGTTAAAATTCAGCTGGGTGTCGTCTCCAGGATAAGATCGCGTTAAATTTCTTTGACAGCAAAGAAAGCCTAATGCGTCGGCCATAATGGCTACGTCCTTTCAAAAAGTCCCACGTCAGGAATAGCACGTTGATGTCCAAAGTGTGCTGCGACCCAATTCTGTAGAATTTACCGAGGCTATGCCTCATGAAATCCGCCCACGCATGGTCAGGTTTTGGTACCTGGTGGATTGGCAGTAAAAGTCACTGTCAAATCATTCGCATGCCAGCGATCATGTTGTTGAGTAATCAAGCCTAGGTTGCGACCAGAGGTTAAGCGTGGTAGAATAGCAGGCCTGATACCGCCTCTTCAGAGTCTACTTGCACCGGTGTAATTATTGGATCACGTCACGTGTTGACCGACGCACATTGTTTTTACGAATTCGGTGACGTCCGAGGTCCTCGTAGGTAAGCGTCGCTGCTGTGAGTCATTACAGTGGCGTCTGTCTCACACGTAGACAATGAAGTGTCCTGGATTCGAGAAGAACGCGAAGAGTTCGCAAGGTAGCGCTATCATTGGACTGCGTCGAAGGAAACTGCTAATGCGGTAACGATGTCGCATTTATTACAGTCCAATATCTGTGTCTGATATCTGTAACCTTACGGGCACGTATGTGAGGTAGTGTGGCTCCGACTCTAATCCCAATTAGCAAACGGTTTCATGCATGCGCCTGTTTCGATTAGAGTGTAGAACTTGGCTTATGCTTGGGCCGCGGCATTAAGCTTCTACCTATACTGCCAATTGCCCATGTCTAGCTAGGGACATTTGCTTGACGTCCTGTTTAGCTCAGCTGCGAAAATCTCAGATCAGCCGTATTTAGTAACGCATTTCTACATTTGCTTACCGCACATGACTTTTATTCCCGCGTTCGCAAATAGTACATGTTGACAGCATCGCGGAACCAAACGTATTTTCCGATTGCTGACGCAGGTCCGTCCCGTGGAATGCTCGGAAATCCTGCTTAGCAATTATAGAAATGGATTTGCGGGAATCCACAACCCACATAAGGCCCCATGATATGTACCTGCTCCCGGCTCACCTCCATATAGCAGCGCACAGGGACCACTAGCTGCAGCAAGCAATTTGGCAAAGAGGATTTTGGTGGCCAAATATGTAGTCGTAGAACTAAGCTATTTTGCGGTTTCCGAGAGGGCAAAGTTGTGTCATCAGCACTGAGTTTGGTGTCAACGATGGCAGTGGTGAGAAACGCAAGGCAGCACGGAGCCAGCAGGACACATGTGTATATTTGACACAACCCCGGACATCATTGGCAACTCCTAAGTGCAACTCGGTTCGACCTAAGCACACTGCATTAGTCTTCCTTCAACGACGAAGTTCGAACAGCTTCCGAGACGGAACTTCAGCACCATTCACATGTAATCTTATGACATAAGGAAGTATAAGTATATGAGCCGTGATTTGCAGTGATCCTGCAAATAATTCGAGCTTCCTTCCGCTTTCTATGCGACTAGAAACGGCAGAGATTATTATCTACGCCTTCAAAGGCGGATTTCGGAATTAATACTTGGCTTTCGCGTCGCGTTAAAGTTTAGCAAGGATCTCGGGAAAATTCTACCGATGATCCGGATACCAAACACTTGCCCGTCCAGATGCCCAACCCTCGTGACGAACACCATGACGTTTCAGTCGTATTCGCGAATCTTTATCTTTGACAAATAAAATGACATCGGTAGACGGAAATGACGTGTTATAAATGTCTTCATTAGTTGCACATTTCAAAATAAAACAATCTCAGAATCGAACATGCGGCACAAATGAAGACCTATGACTGAGAGGTTTTGCAAGCAGAGAAAGACGCTTATGCGACATTCACTTTTTCGATCATGATATGTCTCAGTCTTGGATTTCTTGGACACTGTGGAACTATGGTAAATCACAAGGACACAATGCTTTCTAAGTAGTAAAATGTGTGCACTAAGTATGGTGAGACCTGACAAGCTTGCGTAAGGAAAGGGTCTGCGTTGGATGCCGCCGTAGCGGAGGGGGTACCAAGAAAACAAGAGACATACAACACGCAGTGAGAATGAAGCTCAAATGGTATCACAGGAGAATGCGACATTTGAAAATTACAATTTGAACGGTTAGCGGAAACGAAACTGAAAGTAGTAAAAAAGGGGAAGTGGCTGATCAATTTTACGCAGTATTGCACCGGAATCGCTAGGAGGTACTGTCTAGTTGTTCATCGGGAACTTCCACTGTTCCGCGGTCACGTACGGGTTGGCAACTGCGACAGCTGCCGCCGCAGTGACCGGCTGGTAGGCCATGTAGGCCATGTCCATCGGCTGGTAGGTGCCGTATGCAGGATACGTCTGGCCGCGGAACGTCGAGTAGGACGCTGCGTACGAGGACGGCGAGAGCGCGGTGGACACGCCGAGGTACGGCTGGAGGTTCTTGATGTCGAGCATGCCGTCGTTGGTGGCCGCAGTGCCGGTAACCGTGGTGGGGGTGCAGATGCCGTTCGAGTTGGCGGACACCGAGCGAGAGGCACTGTTGTCGTTGTTCATGGAGGAGTCCACTTTGAACTCTTCCTTAAAGTTGCCTGACTCTTCGGTTTTCACCTGAAGAAACGCATTGAATTTCCGCATACGATGCCGGGTTTGTCACTGTGTGATGTAAGCCTACCTTGAAGTCAGTTTCATCACTGAGTCTTCCGTCGCTGTTCTCAGTGGTACTACTCGCCGACTGCTCTGCCGCGCTAGAGGTAGAGCTGCTTGAGCTGCCTGAAGAGCCCTGTCCTTGCGACTTCTTCTGCTGTCTAGCCTTGGCGCGACGGTTTTTGAACCACACCTGAACAAAGTTGGGTAAAATAATGAATGCACGACGATTTGTGAAAGCGATTGAGGAAAACGGCTTACTTGAACTCTGGATTCTGGGAGGCCAATCTTCTGTGCCATGTCCTCGCGCATGAATATGTCCGGGTAGCGAGTTTTCACGAAGACATTCTCGAGGATATCCAGCTGTGCTCGAGTGAACGTGGTGCGCTCACGACGTTGTTTTCTGAAACATTTAAGTTATTCAGTGCTACTTCAGGTAACGCAAGCAGAGCAACAGCATAAAGTGGCAACTTTTTCGTTTACTAATGAGTGCTTCCAAAAGAAAGTTCGTTTTAAAAAGCCCGAAATTCAGTGAACCTAACCGTAGGGAAATGAACTGTTGAAACGACCTGGGCGGCTGTCCATTGGTCCAGTGCGTCGGGTCGGGGCCCGGCAGGAAGCCGGCCATTGCCGCAGGCGGCAGGAAGTTGGTCGTTTGCGGGAACGGTAGCTGCGGAGCGGGGTAGCCGCCTCCTTTGAAGTAGGCCGCTGCCATGTTGGCTGCCGAGTTCATCGCTGCGGTGTTCGGAATGTAGGACATCTCTGCGAGAGCTGGAACAGGCAAGCCTTATAAGGAAATGCGGAAATGGCACGAGACAGATGTAAGCACGATTTCATAGTGTTATTTGACTTCACTGAGTAATTGGATAAGCCACCCGCACGTGTTGTAACTCTATCAATCAGCTAATGGCTCCGGGCATCCGAGACTGTTGAGGTCTACTATTGGACATGGACTTGAAACAGTTATTAGAAAGACGGATATGCGTGCCCGTTGCTGCCGACCGGGCATCAAAGGTGTGCCATAGGTGTCCATTGCTGCTGGCATTAGAGAGTGATCGAGAGAGAAACGCCGGGAGCTACGGGCAGCCGTGTGGGCCGACGACGTACCCAGCCAACGACGACGTATGTAGGCTACGACGCTATTGGCAGCGCGTCCGGGCGTCATAATCATCAACAGATTAAAGCCGGAGAACCGATAACACCGAATAAGGAAAGCTGAGCGGCGTGTGCGAGGGCGCTCCCGTCTAAGCAGATTGTAAGCGCGATCCTGACGTACGGAGGGTTCTCGAATCCGAGGATAAGCGGCCGGACTCGCGGAATTCCAGCGCCAATTTTGGCGAGATCCAGAAATGGAATTCGCGTGCTTAGCAGGTGACTGAAGCGTTTCGGCAGAGGAGCAGAAGAATATGGCAGTAGCGCTCGAACTATGCGATGGCACTGTGACACCGTCCACCGCCGCACAAGCTAGCTCATTCTCAGGCAGCTTCAGTCAAGGGTTAGGAACGAAGCGGTGCCTTCGGTGCTGTTCATGTACAGCAGAGCGATTGACCGAGTAATCCATGCCTATTTGTCGTCCCTATCTTACGGTACTGTTTCACTTGTCTGCGCCTTACTTCAGCTTAAACGCTTGCATCAAACTTCCACATTCTGGTAGTATGACTACCACTCATGATGACGCACTTGACTCAATATGACGTTTGAGTCGCTAAGGCTACAACGTAGTGTGCTTTAGAGTATTTAGAGATAAGCTTAACATCTCTCTGCGATTTATAGCGCGCTACTTACACAGTTATTTGCCTGGTGCTAACAAAAGGCGATTTAAAGTCTCAGAGTCTTACACTAGGATAATCCATTCTCAGCCGGGTGCTTTGCATTTAAAGTCACACTTCCTATAGGTGTTCGCTATGCGTCGTCGAAAGAACGTTAAATTATTCTTCCAAATGCCGCGCAATCCCTGATAAGAAGTGCTAAGCCGGCTCGCGTCGCTCGACTTACGCCCAACTTAAACCCTCCCAGCGAAGTGGCCATCAGGGAGTCGAGGCCGGGAATCATACTGCAGCGTGGAACGATCGACGCCAAAAGCGGCTGATGGGCTAAGCCGGTGCTGATCTTTAAATCGAATTAACAGGTGTTAAACTGAGGACGCGCGGACGACGGACCATTTTCGGCCAAGTCAGATGCGAGGGTGGGCGCCTCTTACCGCCGCTCATGCCGGGAGCGACGCAGCTCGTCGACTGTAAACCGATTAAGCGGTAAGGCTATCAGGCGTGCAGATTACCCGGACACACTGATAATACGATGGGATCACTCGGGCCGGGCGGGAAGCGCCTCCAGTTTTGGCGGGCTCGGGACGGCGGAAGCTGGCGCATTGACTTAACAGTAGATCATCTAGGATTGATGCCGGATCAGCCGGCGATCCGCGTTTTGGCGCAGCACTCACACGACTGACAAATTCGCGGAGGGGCAGTGCATGTGTGTGCAAATCGTCGACGGGCGGGCCCATCCCAGCGGCAGGTTTGCTCGATGACGAAAACAGCAGAACGATGAAGTCCCCAATCTGTCTATTCCACTCGCAGAAAACAGCGCACGCAGGCGGAGCCCCATCGGCGGAGGCTGAAGACCGCGGCAGCAGGACGACGCCGCCAATTTCACTACGTCGAGGGCTACGGTGGACGATGACGAAAGGCACGCAGGCAGTCAGGCGAGCGCTGGAAACAGAATGTGCTTGCGGTGCCTGCCAGCCGGCCGCAGCAAACGGAACTTCGCATACACTGCGACGAGCGCTAAGCCTAATCCGGCCCCAACGGCGACGGACCGCCGCGGCGACGGCTTTGCGACGACGACCGTTGGGCGGACCCCGTCCGAGGTCGCAACCAATGGGCACCAGCGGCCTCTCGACGACTGCCAATAACCTCAGGGAGCGGAATTTTGTTATCAACTATCGAAGCAGAAAATCGACGTAGCCTCTCAAACAGTAATTAATTGAGACAGGTCCTTTAACAGTTACAATAACCAAAGAGGGGTGGGTTGGCATGCGCGAGATTCAGTACGATTCCCGGTTCGCGGGGACCCGCTAATGGTATGTGAATAATGCGTGAAGGGAAGAGTGGAGTGCTAAGCCATGGATGAGCCGTGATTAGAAGGTTTGCACTGATCGAAGCGTTTAAGGGGATTGTTGTGGCGGCGCGGCAACGGCCGAAAGAGGCCAGCCGCCGCGAGGACCCGCATTTTTGGGCTTCCACACCGGTCCGTAGCGCCGCTTCCTTAACAGTTCCGATGATTTTGGCGTATCTTTCACTTGCACTACTTTTCACTACCGATCGATACGGATGCTGTCACGTTTCGTTGAACGCCAGGGTTATCAAACTTGGTGGATACTCTGCGGTGTAATCTACTAGTTTAGCAGGCTAAGCGCTAATTTTCTTCCACTCGTAAGCTAACGTCTCATACTTCCGTGCAACTTATTTATTGAGACGCTTAGCAATACTTTCTTGACCGGGTAAACAAATTGGACAAGGAACAGTAAAAGCCAAAAATCTTGAAAAATATATATTCAAAATTGATCTGCGATTTTATTAGGCTACGTGTATCGGCTTCACACGCTTTGAACGACGATTATGAATACTCCAGGAATGAAACGTAGCTTAGGTGTGCACCTGCCCGTAGCTAAGGACCGACTACGTAACTTGAACGTAAATTTGGTCCTACAAGAGTGCCTTTTGATAGTAAAAGCGGTCTTGATGATGCACTCCCAGTCCTGCCAGAGAACCAGCGGGAATGATCGTCACTATGGCTGTTGACATGACCTCAATGTCGTGTTCCGCATATTTGGCATACGCATGGCGAGAACCGGTTTGGGACAGGTGTCAATCAGACACTGATAAAACATAAACACTAGTTTGAGGTGCCTTAATCCCGCGTAGTTGGGCTGTTACTTGATAAGGCTGAGAGGGGCCGTACAGAAGGCACACATTCGGAACGAGTAACCTAGGGCTGAACACGCTTGCATGTCGGAAATTAGACTTTGGCATTGCCAAAGCCATTGGCACACCTGGTGATAGCATGTTGTTCGCATTTCAACACTGCACGTCACGTGCAGTCAGATCTTGTTTGTCGCTTCAAAATGGCATCCACCTACGGCGTGACGCAACATACCCTCGTTCCATTACCGAAATTAGCTACACTACTCTCGTGGTTACTTCCTGACCCTGCTGTCCCGTCTTTCTTTGCGCAGTGTTTTGGTCGGTTTGCTCATCTACGTTTGGCAAGCGCGGAGGACGGCTACAATAGAGCGGCGCTAAGTTGATGGTGAGAGATATGCCGATGCGGCGCTACTGAGGGATAAGTGGCGGAACAGACGTTTTGTCGGGGGATTAACCCGTACCGACCGGTAGCGGCATCACTTTGGCTGTTGTACTTTTTCCCGCATCGGATATTGGGAAATGCGACGATGCATGAAGCGTCACGCTTAAGCAGCCGCCAAGGAATTGCATACGAACATTTTACAAGGCTGCAAGCTCAAAAGATACACATCAAGCCTTCTGCATGAAGTTCAGGGACCTACGAACTAGGCCTTTATCCGATGATTTTTTGGCAGTCATCCATCTTCTTCGTTGCTCATGGCGCTTAGCGTTGGGTCAAGCGTATTAGGTAAAATTATTTTTCTAATCGCGCTTTTACAAGTACCGTCTGTTTGCGTCTGTGCAGTGCATAGAAAGCTACTGCAAGCCTTTTTGCCACCATTGTACTAAAAAATTTAACCAATGGTAAGTACATGCAGTAATCGTCCGTGTTTAATGGACTCCTCAACACGAATCTTTATGTCCTGTATGATCGCAAGTTCGTCACGCAAATTGCCGCTAAACGCAGCAATTTCCGTGTTTACGATCACGCGAGTGCTGCCACGTAACGAGCGCCACGCGCTACCGTACCAGGAGAAATTTCGGCGATCAGGGCAGCGCACAATGGGGACGGGAGGTATCCATGAAACAGGTAGTGGCGTGCGGCGGCCGACCGCAGCACGCCGCATTCCAGTCCATTGTTATGCATAAACGCGTGCGCCAAAGCACCGCGACGAGTGGAGTCGATTTCCAGGCGAGTGATCGCCGCTCCGCT
Organism: Aphelenchus avenae; assembly: GCA_020875895.1. Lineage (NCBI taxonomy): Eukaryota > Metazoa > Nematoda > Chromadorea > Rhabditida > Aphelenchidae > Aphelenchus > Aphelenchus avenae. Next base: position 706,489 of record JNEY01000002.1, read on the forward strand.
CTGAACTGGTCTTTAGTAGCACACTTCATTCACACAATGAGGTTGACGAAACCTCGCTTCCGCCATGCCGATGAGGGACCTCCGATTGAGGCTTAGTGCATGACACTCGCCTTTGGAACCTTTCGAGGTCACCTCTGACCAAAACGTAAAGGCGTGAATCAGTGGAAGTCAATGCAATGGTCTCCTGCTGCCACTGATTCAGGGTGCGGACAAAGCTCTCAATAAAAGTGTCAAACTTGGAATGCGATCACATATGACGTTCGGAATGCTAAGGTACCTTTTGGATGAACTGATGTGGCATGCTGAATCGGAAAGAATGTGTTCGTTTCGCTGCGCAAGGGATCCTTTATGTCAACAACAATCGAGGCGCAAACATAAACGGTCCCCCAGCAAATTAATCCACTCGGATAACGGCGCTATAAGGCATAATTTGTATCACATTGTGCGGCTAGGGTTCAGATGTTTTTGGCGCATCCTCTTTGTTAATTTAATGAGATTTCAATGGGGTCTTTATTTGCGGTCAATCCATTGGTCTATCGAGCGCTAACGATTGCGTAGAGCCGACTAATTTCCATATTCACCGAGAATGTGGGAAAGGAAATGGCTTCAGGCTAAACAATACGTGCCAACTGAGTAGCACTTAACCCGCGGACCTCTTAGCGCCTTGTGTTGCTTTTGTCATAGTAGTCATAAGGGGTTGACTCCAGTTTTAAAGCTGTCGCGAATTTCACCCGGGCCGGCAGCTGCGAGGGTTCCCACAGTATTGTTTCCGACCGCCATTTGTCCGCCTATGCGCTCGCGTGTGGCGAGTCCAGTTGCCCGCAAAGCCAGTCGAAGAGAGCCATGCGTCCGGCACTATTGCGCAAGAGTCAATTAGCAGATATTCGCTTGAGGCGGGAAAGCGATACGTGCTTGGCGGACGCGCGTGGGTACCAGCTAGCATTACGCGGCGCGGGATACCGTAGGACAGCCTTAATTGCTGTTGCGAAAACGTGCGTCGTCGGAGGCGCGTAATAAAAAAGAGTCCTAAAAACCTTATGAGTCTCTTTTAAACTAATACTTAGTCTAGCGCAGCATCAGCACGAACTCGATCAAGTCGTGTATGTCTCGCGCGCAATTAGCGGTACGCCAGAAATGCCGCCGTACCTTTTCGGCCGGCTTGATTTTGGTTTGATTTTGGCTTGATTGCCCTACAAATAATGGCTAATCACAGAAAGGTCAGAAGGTAGAGTTTCCGGACTGTTTTCATCATACCGATAGAAGGTATGAAGATGCCGAATGCTTATTTTAGCAATGCTGTCAAGGGCTAGGCAGAAAAAGTACCAAACAGCAATCTTCTCCACACGCATCTTGGGCAGGCTCCCTACGCTTAGGCCGAACTATGGACACAACTATGGCCCTAAATGTTTTGACGTCGTCCTCTTGACTGACTCATCTATCACCAAATCACCAACTATCTTCTCAATATAAACTGCTTCCATGAATTTCCCATGCATTGCCGGCTGCGACGGCTAGGGCTACTTAAACCCCTTATGACGACAGCAGTCGGTAAGGGTCGGTTAGGCCCCTAAAGTCTGCCTCTTTATATGATTCCATACGCATGTCGTATGCTGTGCTAGGTGGCAGTGCACGGAGGGAAAAAAGAGATGTGACAGAACCTGTAATTTGGAAACAGAGGATAGTCCATGAAGGGCAGGAGACGCAACGGCTTAACCGAGCGTGCTAATACGGTAATTAGGATGCTCGCGGTTAGGATCTCGGTGCTCGTCGGCTGCACTTTACTGCATTAGATGGACGCGACTTATTAGCTTCTGCACACCTTCGACCCCTAATGAGGGGTATCGCAATCTCAAGGGGTGCAGGTCAATGACACAGAAGTGGATGGGCTGTGGAAATTAGGCACTATTAAGCGCTAGGGAAAGCCTCGAATCGGATTTTTCCTTAGAAACAGCCGTAAATTACCGTTACAAACTGCATACTTGCTTTTATCAAATTTCCTGCGCTTGTCATACTCTACAGCCAGAGCCTGTTATGTTGCGCAACAGTTGTACAATCGGTCGAGAAGAACAACTTCCGGGACATACCGGACTGGTGAGAAAGATGCTATCAGCTCGACCTCAAACGCACATCTTGATGTTCTCGTGAACAAACATTATCGCGCTTGCTCCTACGAAATGTTACGGCGAGCTTAGTTTGCGCCGTTGCGTCAAAATGAATGTCTCGAGGAGTACCTGTCTACCATGCCCCGCATGACGCTCTTTTTGCGCTAAGATGTTCACCGTCTCAGAGGATTGCATCCGAAACAACTTCCAACCACACTCGACTGTCCACCTCGGTTTCCTTATATAGCGAACGCAGGTGATAATCGCTTACGCAAGAGCTAAGAGTAAAGGGTTAGAAAAAGCGTTGAGCAAACACTTAACGAAGCCATAATTCACTTTGAAGTCGCCGACAGCGACCGCAAACGATGCGTGGAAGCAAGGAGGCCTCATAAAAGCGGCGAGCGGAGGTCAGTGGAGGGGCAATAAATCACTTGTGATTACTGCCACCCACCCGCCTTTTAGGCAACAATGCGACATATTCCTTGTGTCAACGCCCGGCCGAACGTGGCCCGTTTCCGTAGTGGCGTTCATGAGCTCGCTCCATGTCCGAAGAGGAGACAGTCAGCGAGGAGAGTCATGAGTAAGCGTACTCGCGACGCTGAGAAGCAGACCGCTAATGGCCACGCGATCGTGTAGCGACATTGGGTGGACCCATTAGCGTGTGGGTGCTGACGGGGCAAAAAGCGGGCGAACGAATGGGCAAAGCTGTGATAATGATCGATTACCGACGCCCGTTCAAATAACAATGCTGATAAGAAGCCGAGTGATTCGGCTTAGGAGAAGTCGTACGAGCGACACTCAAATTCCAGAATGTATAAGCTGGACGCAATGATAATGGCCTCGGAGAGACCTTTGCCAAGCGGAAGAAGGGAACGGGTAAAAGGGTCGTGGAAGTACCCGACGGCAGCTGCAGCACTAGACCTCCCGGGAACAAAGTTTCCTATGCGACATATCCGTGACAATCCAAATCCAAGCTTTCTAACTTTAAAGTCGTTAGCCAGTATCATCGTAGTACTTACCTTTACGGATCACCGCTGAGCACTGGAATAAGACCGAGATCGGCTAGCGGAGCTGCTTCAATATCAAATAGGAGACCTTCTGGAAGCAAATGGAACGAAAACAAAGTCTTTATAGGAGGTGAAATGGCATTGCCGGATTTGTACGACTGTGCGTTCCCACTTCGGCACCCGTTGACGACGCAGATTGCGCACATGCGCAACGGTGCTCAACGAGCTTGTGACGTCGACAGGTATGCTTTCGATGCCGAATCCCGAGCTTATCCCGCAGAGAAGGAATTTTCGAAACCGTAATCTCAAAGCGCGTAGGCCGTCGACGCCTCCGGAAAGTGAGTGTGGGGTTAGGCGCCTTAATGAGGCCGCTGCGAGCGACACCAAAACGGCACATATTGGCGGAATCGTAACCAAGAGACGTGCGTGCTACAGACTTGTGTCATCGCTGCGGTGTTGATGACGGGTGTTAGGCACCGTAACTCCTTGGCAAAATTGGATTCTTTTCATAGGTTAAGAAGTCGAGAAGATCAACCTCAAGAAGAGCTTGAGTCGAGAAGAGTAAGAGGAATCGTTGCAAGTTTTTTTTTGCATTTCACACTAAACGTACCGACGTTACTGCATTGATCCACTCGGACGCTAATACCTTGCTTCAGCTACTGCTATCCGTCTCTGACGTGCTGCTGTGTCCCGATGCAGACAACGCTATGCTTGCTATGTGTTCCTCCAACTAACCAGTGGGCCCAAATCAGAACGACAAACATAGCACCAAGCTGATGGAGAGAACGCGGAGTCTATCGTTACTGCGTTCCAAGAACGACGTCCAAAGCGGACATGCCGCAGTCGGAACCAGTCCGCAAAGCTGTCCCCAAGTTTGCCAGTGTCAATCACATTGCCGCTTTTGTTCGTCGGGAAAGGGCTGTGTAGCGTCGAAGCGTATACCGCCAAATCCGAAGAATGTCCTTTTGGCGGGCGCCGACTGTTTGACCGCTTTGTGCCGAGACGTGCGTAGAGATTAACACTCCATTAATGGAGTGCCGACCGCATGCTTTTAGACAAATTACCACCTTCGCAGACTGCTAGGCGTTCAAGAATGGTCGCAAGAAAAGAGAACGAAATGTGCTCGATTAGCGCCTGAAGGTAGCCGCTATACTATCATGTACCAACCAACCCTCAGCAGTTCAGCACATCCATACGTGTAGCCCACCGTTCTTAGCGACTAGCAAGTGGTCGAAACAGTGTAGAGCGTTCAAGTACGGAAGGTTAGCCTACGGAAACGTGCACGATTTTTCATTGCCTACATGTCTACTGGACGATACTGTGGCATTGCAAACAGTGGTGTAGCAGCGTTCGTCATTAGGGTCAGCGTTTCCGCTGGTAAACAGTCGCTGCATACTTATGCGCAAACTTGCTTCCGTGGCTAGTATGAACGGATAATCCCAGGCGAAACGTGTGAGAAAGCTCTAACAAGGCATATTTGCAGAGCAGTTGATACACTCACAACTCCGGGTCAGTGCATGCAAACCTGAATATGCCCAGTCATGGACTGTGAGCGTAACCGATGCTGGAATAACTACCTCAACTACCTAAAACTAATGCAAGTATCCATGGCTTTTTAACTGTTTATTAGCACCTCTGCATCTGGGGGTGCATGTTTGAAGCGGAAAAGTCGTTAGCGCACGAGATCACTATAGCATGCTCGGGTCCAGTTCCTTGTTGGGTACGTCCGCGGACGGAGCCTCGACGGTAGCGCAGATCTTGCCGGACATTGCCACGCAGAAGAGGATTCCGGTGATCAGCATACCAATGATGCTGACGCCTAGCACACCGCTGAGAGCGTATTGCACAGCTATAACAAGCAGTGATTAGTCGGCAGCGAAACTAGGCAACCGGAGGAATCGCATAGGAGTGAACTTACGTCCAAAAGGTCCGCTCTTGGTGGCGGATCCGGTGCGCGCTGATGGACCGCTGATCGCCTGGTTCGTTGAGGTTCCCGTAGTTGATGGTTGTTGACTTGTGTGGTTGGCATTGCCCATCGTCTGCCCGCTAGGCTTGCTCTTCGTGCTGGACTCTAAAAGCACAGCAACCATAATAACGCTCAGTGCAGCGGACTTACCCGTAGTAGTGGTCTGTGCTAGTAGTGGTGGTGCTCGGCTTCCATGGAGCCTTCCACTCGTTGAACTCCAACGGCTTGTTGCACAAGTCGACGGAACAGCACTGGAAGTCGTTATCGAGCAGTACGAACGTGAAATTCTTCTTGTGCATCTTGGTCCTGACAACGAGTGGAGGTGTACACGAACGTGACGTTGGCTCAAGGCAGCCCCTAAAGTACGTGTGATAGAGCCGTGTGATAAAGTACGGAGCTCAAAATACCTGAAAAGGTAGGCCTTTCCGCTCCCGTGAACAAGCGCTTGGTAGCACGCTCTGGTCCCGTCGTCGCACTTCTGAGGGTACTCTAAATGGAAGTTAATCAAGCCAACTGTGATAGGGTACTTACTATCATATTTGGATTGATGTTCTAAATATGTGTCTAGCTCCACGTAGTGTCCTGGGTATTGAAAACTGGAGCATTGGGACACAAGGGCTGCACATGGAACCACAGTGGTTGAGATCAATGCAGCCTTGAACGTCGTGCATGCCGATCCACAGTGGTGGTTGAGGGTGAGGGTGGCGATGAGGCCGATGAACGGTGACAGTCCTGACACTGCGTATTGTGCGACTTCTGAGACGGTGCCGACGGGGACGTAGACCACGGATGGCGAGATGTGCACGGCTAGCGCTAGCGACGCGACGGCGGCGAGAAATTGTAGTCGAGAGCTCATTGCGAGGCGTCGAGCTGCGGAAAGCATCCGAAGAAGGTGAGACGTAGGGTGCAATGAAATATGCACGCCTACACCTAGTTTTATTAATTTCCAAGCCAGAATCTGCATAAATGAAAATTTGTCTGCTGTCGTAGCTTTTCTGTTGACTTACGTATAAAGTGTGAGAGCTATCACGCTACACCCGTCCAATGGTAACCAGTTCATGCAACTCTGTATCTTTTCTTGTTTACTGAGATTCTGCACAGAAGTTGACACCGTAACAAGAAACCATTTAAAGCTCGGAATGACTGGGCCTGACGTTAGCGTCCAAGTAGTCCGTATACACTTTGTACGGATCGAGATCATGGAACTTGTGGAAGCTTATGGGTCGAATCCTGTTAAGGTACGTTTCGGCGTAGTCATAAGGTTGCGCCTGATGGAAAGCAGCGGAGTGGATTATCGGAATTCCCAGCCGCCGAGCGCACATCCCTGAATAAGCGGTCTACAAGGTGTAAAAGAACCTACGCTTAAAATGCACGCATCTCACCTATGATCATGTCGTCTGGGGCGTCAGTCTGTGGGCACTCGCAAAGTGAAGCAAGTGCTGCCGCTGCGGCTCGTGTGAAGACCATTCTAAACCGCTCATTGATTTACAAGCATTACAATTAGGAAGTGTGCGCACCCGGCTCCACCAGTAGGGTAGTCGTATCCGCCTTTGCCGTCTGACGTGAATCCGTATCCATAGCGTTCGCCAACAATGAGTTTCTTGCTGGACGGTAGGCAGTTAAGCATCTGACGAAGGTTCGTAACGCCCAGTAGGGTGTCGTCGTCAGCGATTGCTAGCCATTGGACGTGCTCCAACTCTTGCTGCTCCAGGAAGTGCTTGATGATCGCCAAGGTTTTCGCACAATGCCCTAAAGTTACGGATGGCAAAAGGAGGCGCAGTATGATTACCTCTTTCGGTGTTTGGTATTCCGACGTTAATCGTGGGTACGTAGATATCGTCAATGTCGCTGAAGTACTCCACATATTTTACGTCTTTCGCCCACGTCCGCTTTACGTAAACGACTAAACTATCGCTGTCATTTAGGTATCTTGGTGTCGTCGGTGCCAAAGTACCTCTTGACTTGTGGTTTCCGCTAAAAGTCTTCACTGCAAAGAAGACGTCCTCGTTGGTTACGCCGGCCCCGCATTCGTCTTCAGTCTCGCTGAAGGATGGCTCTTCGTACCATGCCATGCATTTCCCACTAGCCACTTCCGACTTGAGAAGGCATAGTCCTGGTGATACATCGATCAGACGAGTCTGGGTCTTCTCGTAGATGAGCTTTGCCAACTCAAACTTTGGATCGATGACGAAGTTTATGTTTGGTTCAGACTCCTTCAATGCCCGTATTAGCCTAAATTGGCAAATATGGTATGCGTGAAGCGGCATTGTACAAACCTTGTGCCCAGGTTCCGGCTCATGATGACGCCACTGGCGAAGTCCGGATATAGCATAGGGTCATCCCGATCGATGTGGTAATGGTGAATAATGACGGGTCTAAATATACTAGTGAAAAAGAGCGACCTTGGGCACATGGCACTCACTTCTTGTCCCTGAGCGCCCTACCAATGACGACGCTGTCGCTAGGGGCGTGCTGCTGAAGAAAGGTGGAAATACCCGCTAGATCAAAGTGGGTGTGAGGCTCGCAAAAGATAATCCATTCGGAACGAAGGATATCCTCCGATAACCTAAATTTCTTTGGGCTGGATAGCATGCTGCACCTCTTGGATGTTTCCAGCTCACGTACCTTGCCAGAAGCGGCCATACTGCCCATGATCCAATGACACTGGGGAAGTCCGCGTGCAACAGCTTGATGCTGACTGACTGAAAGAAGAGATTTGTGCAACTGGATTCTAACTATCTCGTGGGTCATGCTTAGATTGCTTTGGTGCGCATCCCCGTTGTGCCACCTACCACGTTTAAGGATGCGCCAGCGGCTTCGATCTTCTGCTTCAGTGACTGGGCACGTTGTGCGTCGTAAGGAAACGGTTGGGAAAGAACAATGAAGGAAATACTGTTCGCTAAAATGGCAGCACTTTGACCAGGATCATTTGGGATGCTCACCCGAAGCGACCTCGTAAGCAACGTAGAAGAGCAGCACTATCGCAGAAGAGCTCAGCAGACGCATTCCTAAAGCGGAATAATGGCAGCTACCAAACTACTTTAGCAAAACTTTATAGTGATTTCAATTGTAACAATGCGGGAGTTTAATTGGCGATTTTACCAGGCCACACCACATGAACGCTCGTAGAGTCAATAAATCCCTAGCATGGGTTTCCTTGCTCGCTTTTCACAAATAACAAACGGATGAAGCAAGCTGGAATGGCAACCTTTACTTAGCTATTTGATTCAACAAAATTTAATCACGATATGGAGAAAACCTTCAGAAAGGAGAAAGATTAGTCGAAGTGAACCGCCGAATGTACGGTGATCCACGCGATCATGAAAGTAGCGAAAGCGGCACCGAAGCCTTCCTTTGCCAGCTCCCAGAAGCCGCCGAAACTCTCGTCGTCTTGCTAAAATTATAGCATGCTCGTGCTTAAGTAGCTCGGAGGCAATACATCAAGTAGCACGGCTAACACCGGCCCTTACGTTTTGGTAGCTAGTGACGTAGAGGTGGCCGGTGCCTGCTGAGATTCCGAGGTAGAGGGCGAATGCGATGAAGCCTCGTAGCGGCAGCAGTCCCCAAATAATGCCGACTGCGAGCGAAATGATCTGTCGTCCCCAGTAGATCACGTCGAGGAGCTCGTCCTTGTCCCACTCGTTGTTGCGTTTCAACGCTTTCGATACCTGGAAACCGGTTTCAATGCAAAACAGATAGTGTGCTTACCGCTTGCCCGAGGCTCCACTTTTCTTCTGCACTAACGGTAGCCTTAGTCGTCATTCTAGAAGCGGTGATCTCGCTCAAACGTATAGTAGGGTGAAGCAAGTATTTCTCTGGTCAAAACCAGAAGCGTCATAAGAACTGTCTATGAGAGAGTGAGCAACGTTTAATCGTCAAAACTATAACGACGTAACAGGTCAACGTTTGAGATCACTACCGGGGCGATATGTCCCATTCTCGAAGATTACGAGGTTCTCGCGGATCTTCCGCTGCATAAATGCCATGACCGCTTCCACTGATGGTCCAGGCTTTCCAGGGCTGGAAAACATCTTGTACATCGCTGCCAGGCGTTGCGGCGTCAACGGCTCAGACTGTCCTCGGTACATCAACTAAAGCATAAGAAGATTGCCCGGTAAGACAGGAAGAGAGCTAGCTCTGCCTGTTCAAACACGCACCAGGTTTTTCGTGTACGCCCAGTACTGCTCCAGAGATTCAACTTGGACGTCAATGGGCACGTCTTCTTCTTCCTCTTCGTCGCTGAGGTTTTCTTCCACGTTCGCTTGCAGCTGCTGAAATAGACAGCAAATGTTTAGTTGGTAGTAAGCGGAGCTTCGTACCTGTTTCGAAAAGCGCTCGAAGTCCGCCGTCGTGTCGTTTAGTGCCCATGTTTCCGAAGTGGCGTTCTCAAGCGGGCCCTGTTTGAGGATTCCTCGCGAGCACCAGAACGCCATCCGCTTGTTCAGCTTCGACTTGTCGAGACCCGTCTTCTCCCGGAGTTCGTCCATGCTCCAGACTTCTGAAACTTTGAAGTTACACTTCAGTCGCGAGCCATCGTGTTAACCATTCTCCATGAAGAGCATAAGTATCTGCGTCTGCACGAGCGGTGCTTCGACTTCGATGACGCTGTCGCCGATTTGCAGCTCCATTTGAACCGAGCTGCCGTAGTCAGTGAACCAGTGTACCGTTCGTTGACCCTTTGTCTCTTCAAATGTCTTCTTGTATGCTTCAAGCCCATCCTTGAACGGTGGCTCAACCTGAAACTCTGTGCATACAGAAAGAACGTAGAGGCATAACATTGGAGCAGGTCATATAGCCAGGCAGGAACCGGGGTTTCTTACCTCGATCGCTGCCTCGGACTTGATCTCGGGCCAGTAGAACGACGACAAAACTCGGGCACTGACAGGCATCGGCTAAACACAAAGTTTTTGATAACGACGAGGAGTTTTGATAACGACGAGGAGGTCTAGGAGAACGTACCATTGCCTTTGCAGCTACCTGCGCCAGCTTTGCAGACTCCTTGATGTCACGCAGCATGACCTCACAGTGATTGAGCTCACCTTCGGTGAACCGCTTTTTCATCGTCTCGAGGTACACGAATTCTGACTCCAGCTAGAATAGAGGACGGCTGGACCAACATCCGTTGAGTGACTGTACGCTTACATGCGAATTCCAGCCGTTCGCGATGAGTCGCTCTGCGAGGAGCTCGTTGTACTCCTTGATAAAGAGATCCTTGCTTCCATACACCGATACGAGCATGTTGAAGACGTCCGCCGATTCCCGGAACAGTCGGCTCTCTCCTAAAAAGGTTGTTAAAACCATTTATTTAGCTGGCTACTTACTTGGATCGGCGTCGTACGGATCGGGTTTCCATTGGAACCAGCGGTTTTCCTTGTTCTCTTCCTCCATGATCACGTACTCGTCGTTGGCGTTCGCAAAGTTTTCTTCGTCCATCATGAGCGTCGCAGCACGGCCGGAGTCGCCCGGCTTCTCCGTCGTGATGAAGTTGATGATGGTCCGCATGGTGTCGGGTCGTGCCCTACAAATACAGATGGTTAGGTTAGTTGAATCTCTTGGGTCAAATGCTCACTTGACATATTCGCGAATGATCCTGCAGATCTTGTGGACGAGGACGAGGGACGGATCGAAGATCGAGAGACTGGCAACGGCAGAAGCGTACCCCTTCAGTATGTCACTCGTATCCACAGCTAAACTGCGACGTTTTACGTAATTATTGCGTTCGATGCAACTACCTGAATGCAGTAGCTTCCGCTGAATTCCTTCCTCAAGTTTACGCGTAAACTTGTCCCTGCCGTACCATTCGCAAGTGCTCATCACCCGCTGCAGGTCGACGATGGCGGACTTTGTTGCCGGATACTCTCCAATTATGAGGTCGTACGCCTAAGATCCGCATTTGGCTAGTGGCCGGAGTTGATCAATCTAACCTTGTCAATCAAAGTCACGATAAATGATTTCTTCGCGTACGCTTCCATCGTCTTATCCAATTCCGACATCGAGAAGGGAAGCGTTCCAATCCATCCTTGCAATGCTTCGATCTTCTGAATACTTAGGCTTCGTGTGAGGTAATGGAGCACAAAAAAACCTCGTTCATGCGTCTGAGGATGTCCTGGGCCAAAATATCCGAACACGCCAGCTTCGTTGCGCTGTGAATAACAGCTCGCTGCACGTCCACCATGCACTCGGCCAAGAAGTCGCTCAACCCAAACCGGCTGGATCCACTAAAGCGCACGATTATAAGGTTCCGTAATGATTTGACTTACAAAAGCGTTATAGAACCGAGGAGTGTATCGTAGAACTGCCTCATTTTCTTGAGCTGTGGCTCACGACACCCTGAGCACCCGTCCGATGGGCCTTCGGACGAGCTATCCGAGCAGTCGCATGGTGGCAACGCAGCGTAACACGCATAGGCGTACTTCAGCATGCGGACCATGATGGGTCGCAATCGGACACGTATGCTGCGCGTGAAAACCACAGTGCTCACGTGGTTCCATGCGGTATACTCTTGGCCGAACGGTTGATACTGCTTTGTCAGCTGGAATTCTTGTAATCAGTTAATGTAGAGTGCAAGGTTCCCACCTGATCAAGTGAGACGTCCAGGAGACGAATTGCGGGTACAAACCGTCTGGCGAGTTGGTGCCTGTCAAGCCCGCTTAGCTCCTGCAACCACTTGCCCAGCTTCACGAGGTAGTTGATCCGAAGCACTTTACTAAATAAGTGGCTTTATTTGCCTTCAAAGAAACAGTTAACGTAGATTGCAAAAACTGACCACAGAGCGTCCTCTATCCGTTGCGGTTCGAGGGCTTCATCGGAGTTGTCCGGCACTTCGACGTTTTGCAGCGATATGCCTTCCACGAACGGATCCACAACAGCTGCTGTCGGCATGGTTCTTAACAATGTATTTGTAAATTTATTCGAGATATGGCGCAAAGTATTCTCTCGTCTGAACTTAGCAACTTGTAGTCCTTTGTTACCTCGAAGCAGCCCTGGCAAAGTGTTAACGGCCTTCGAACCAATAAACAGGCACAAGTAAAAGCGTCAAGTGGGCAAGAAATTGGAAACGCATTTAGAGTGCTAATCACTATCTACCAAAAATCATGATTGTGTGTTCAAGCATACAAGGAAATACGGATGGAACAAAATGTTGCAAAGTCTGATAGGTAAATCCACTTTATCGACTGCCAAAAGATCGCATGAGGTAGGGCCAGCTTTATTTGTTTCTTACTTCTAACACATACTAGCTTGGACCATTATGAGTTAATCTCTATGGTGGCAGGCGTAGAGATCCTTTGGCTGGCGCTGTGGGTTTTCGTAAGTGGTCATGACGGAAACGCATGAAGAGCAAGCGGATGCGGCCTCAGCAGACATGGGAAAGCTCAACGTGACCGATAAGCAGAGCTCGCGCTGCGGTAGGTCATATGACGGCGTCAGTAGGCTGGACCTAGTCTCGGTGCAGCTCGCATAAGTCTCGTCGTCACCACCCCATTGAACGGCCATCTGAACTTCAGCGTTCAGCAACAGCGCTCAGCATCGAGAACGTACCGACTCAATGAGCTCCTGGAGCAAGTTTCGTATGGCGAGAATGTGTGTCTCGGCCAGAGGACTCGAATGATGACGATGTTGAAGCATGTTGGCCAGCTCGGAATATACCGGCTCTTTGACCCAACGCTGGATGAGCTCGTATATGCGACGCTCGTCATTTGCCGGGCAGTGCTGCTGTAGAAGGTAGTAGCGCCGCTGTCCGCTCTCGATATAGCCATAAATGTCCAGATGCGTTAGTTGGACGAACTCGTCAAGTCGCTGAAGTCCAGTTACACGTCAGCTATGATTCCAGATATACGAACCTGTGCAGCAGCGTGGTCGGGCATGAAGTAGGAACTCGGGCTCGCCGAGCCCCCACCGTGTTTGTACACGTACTGAGAGGGATTAGAATCCTAAAAGGCGACAAATTACGTATGTTACTCAGCAGCACTTATGCATACAAGGGTCAGACGAAGCGGATGCTCGTAGGCGATGACGTAGTTGCGCGCTAGCTCGTAGATTGCGGTCAGTCGAGGCACAGAAGCGGCACAGCCGCAGCCCTTGAGGAATGCGCTGGATAGTAGCTTGCGCGCAGAAGGGCGTTCGCGTCGTCTCGTCGCAAGGCACATTGCAAGGAACTCTCCGGCAGCCTTACCACACAGCGTCGAAGGATCCGCATTACGAGGCATATGACGGGAAGCCTGAAAATATATGTCAAGTGCCTTGGCTTTGCGCTACTGACGCTACCTGGGCATACGTTTGGCCCGACATTAACGCTGCACTCATTTGCTTTCCGCCATCCACGAATGGGTAGCCAGAAGTGAGCTCCAGTAGTAGAATGCCGAGCTGCCAAATGTCAGCCTGAACCACGATGGTGGGGCAAGCGACGATTGCAGCTCAAACGTACATCGACAGAATACCTGCGGCGCGTACGTTTCGGCGGCCGATAGTAGGCAGGTATCTGCGGACAGTCTTGCGGATCGATCGCCTGAGGGAAAAACGAAGCGTTTTCGAAACCATATATGACGATGCGACCACCAAAGCACAGCTAAAAAGCACTGTGAAAGTTCAGCACCACGCGCACGAACTCACCCTGATGTTGGGCGAGCATATCGCTCGGTGAACGATTTGGTTCCCGTGGAGGTAGCCCAGTCCCTGAGCAACGTTGCGGATAATGTAGGATGCATCCTGGCTCAGCTTCAGGTCTAGAAGCTCGCGTCTCAAGTACCTACATACAAATTACACATACGCTTCATTTGCTTTACGTCGTTCGAGAGACCGTGAATCACCGTCCAGAGAGCGACGGATGCGTCCAACACGAGCAGCCGCTACATGATTTCAGCTTGGAAGAGATGAACACCATCTCTTACGTCCACGTTGTCGACCAGAACCGCATGAAGCGCGAGGATATTGTGATGGCGAAAGTAACGTAGAGTATACTCCTCACGAAGTCTTTGGCTCAGATCTTCGTCTGACAGTGCAATCAGCTCGCGGCTCGGCTAAAAACCGCCACGTTAGCCGCGTCGTTCCTCTGGCGGGTTCATACTTTAGCGTGTTGACGTCGGTGAACGAGAACCAGTTTCGTCGGGGTTCCGTGCTGAGGGTGAACCGTCGCTTCGTACAGCTGAATGATCAGTAAGTAGTAACTAATGCCGGAAAATAGACGATTGTGCTTACCTGTTCGTCTTCCAAGTGCAGTAAGCCACGCCCTTTGACGTATGCAGCGGGGTTCGGAGGAAGTGCAGTGCCTAGTGCGGGCTTCTTGTGCACAGTTCTGTTGCTGTAAATCCCTTGGTATGCGGCCGGCTTCCGATTCGCACGGTGCATAATGGACGCTACGGAGAGTGGACTCTCTGGGCAGAAGCAGGAAACAGAAGTAGAAATGACACTCTAGTCATTTCCGGGAGCTATGAACTAAGCTTGCTGTAGCGTTGTGTCATGCAAATTTTGTTGACGACACCGAATGACAGCGTATGGCAATGTTAGCGTTTGATGTTCGCGCAGGAAGATTCTCCTGAAGGTTTGTAGGGGGGGGGGTCTGGTCTTTCATTAGCTTTTTAGTGTACTCGCCTGCGATGCTGACGTGAACCATGGACAACGGAGTCCATGGTCTCGAAAACATGTAGGACACTTTTGATAAATCCCATAACGACTGCCGGACTAAAGTCACGGCAAGTAACTTAAGGATGGTGAGTGTCGTCACTCAGTGTCATCGAACTCCCTCGAAATGGATAAAACCGTTAGTTTGTTTATTTCATCTCGATGACCGTCGCACCATATCACAATAGTTAGTAGGCAGAACCCTAGTAGAGGCAAGAACAATACCCGTATAGACAAGTTGGCAACAATAAGTGCAAAGGAGTTAAGGGCTCAGTGAATGGCCGTTAGAAAGATGTTATTATGGCGTACTGCTAATTAACTGACGAAAGTGCTGGGTCAGTTTTGAGTAAAGACCGCGTTGTCTAGGCCGGTTCCGCGCCCGTTCAGGACGGATGTCGTTGTGTTCTTCTTCCGCGTACCTGGAAAAGCTCGATGAGGAAGTCGACCAGAAAACAAAGGCAAATATAGTTTGGGGAATCACGTACCCATATCGATTTCAAAGCGCTCCTTGTCCTTGAGCACGGTCCACGTTGCGAGCCCAAAAGCGATTGCGCTGACGACGAGTAGTACGTTCGGAATGTAAAATGCCTTCAGCAGCGCGTAGAAATGAGCTTTGGGTGATACGTCGGTGCCACGAATCGCGTCCGACACCAAACCGATGATGTACGGCCCGGACGCATCCCCGAACAAGTGCGAAATAGTAATCTGCCAAGAGTTTGCTATGCTACGGCGGTGCGGCACTATGATGTAGAGGAGCATGTCGACTTGGATCGCCCAATTCAGGCAGACGAAGGTTATCGCCAGGAAGATGGAGACCTGGAGCTCGCTGTATAAGCTAAGGGCTATCACTCACGAACGTACCCATGCTGCGTCAATGCTCGGAACTATCAAATGAAGCCCTCCAAAAAGGAACGGCACTGCGAAGACGGACCCCAATGTGCAAAGGAGTGGATCTGCTCGGTCAGTTTGAAAGCGTCGAAAGCACGCTCGTCCATCTTTCCACCACTAAAATGAGCAACACTTTGCTACTCGTCTAGGCCGATACCCACCTGCGCCAGAAACGTTCCTCCAGCGACGCCGACGACACCTCCGGCACAAGTTATAGCGCCAAACGTTAGCGACAACCTAGACAGAGATAACCTAGTTAGGTCAGTCGAACTCGAGCAAGTGTGTACTTGTCCTTCTCCCAATCCGCCAAATCCGCCGTGTCGTTGAGACCTTTCGACATTGCAAGCGAATACGAAACTGCTGTCGGTGCCCACCAGCTAAGCGTTCCGGTGACGAAGACGACCGACGTGTAGCCGATGGTGGACCAAAGGAAGGTTTTTCTAAGAATATTGCATAGAATTCCGGCCAGTATTACACAAGCAGCTTACACGGACCAGAGGTACTTCATGTCCTGCCAATAACTCGATGGCTTCTCCTTCAGTGCGGCGTCAGAATCCGTCTTCTCCGCTTGCCCGCGCTCGGGCTCCTGTACCACGAAGATCAGCAGTAAAATGCAGAGGACGCCAAGAACTGGCGTTACACGTATGCCCCATTCCCATTGGCCGCCGGCTGCATTCGAGACCGTGGACCCAACCACGTACCCGAGTCCGCTAAGACATGAAGATAACTCAGATCTGCGTGCCGGGGCCTCCTTACCTGCCAACGGGTATCGCAAAGTAGAAGAGCATTAACACGCGACTTCTTGCCGTCGAAGTGAACAGATCCGCAATCAACGTCGGAGCGATGATCGCATACGACGCTTCACCCACGCCAACGACTCCGCGGAGGATCAGAAATGCGACGAAGGCCTGAATGTTGGTCTGTAGACGTTGTTCAACCGGTAGGCTTGACGTGCTTGCCGTCCTGTTTTACCGCTGCAGCGGAACGATTCAGAGTGCGGAGGAAGGTAAGGGTGTAAGCACGGCATGTTTAAGTCATGGCTCCAAAATCTGGCCGTTTTTCACACCAACGGGAGAGTCAGCATGGGAGTACAGGTCCGCAGCCCCACCAACCATCCAATTGCTAACGCCACGGCGGACCAGGGACTTACATTTCCTGGCACGAAGCTGGACGCCATGACCGCAGCTACCCAGACAGTGAGCCCCGCGACCATTATCCATTTGCGGTTGTACCTGGAAGAGGCTCGTTCGGGAAGCCGAACCGAATGAAGGAATCGGGGAAGTTGTACCTGTCTCCGAGGAAGCCGCAGATCGGTGCGAAGACCATGTAGAAGACTAAAGAATTGCATATTCTCGCACTCACACAATGTAAATGTTTACCAATAAATATCGTTTGTAAAAGACCCGCATAGGCGTCATTTATACCAAAATGCTTCTGTATGAGTTGTAGTACGCCGGCCACGGTAAAGCGGTCCATGTACTAAAGTAAAATAAAGCCATGTACGTAAGTACCAAACTTGCGTTTAGTAAGTTAATCAGGAAAAGGATGCCCGCAACTGTGTAGCCGTGGCACTTCGTCTTCGCATTTGGGCGCCTGAAATGCGTGAATGATACATCTTTACGTGTTGCATAGCAGGCATACTTGTGGTCCACCTCGCTTGAACTCCGTCTGCATTGGTCTGGGGGCACCGGCATCGCTGACCCGTTCTGCATATTCTTACTGCTGGAAGATTCGTTATTCTGCGCAGACAGCGAGACCTCGTCGAATTCGTGCGACTGGTACGCGTCATTTTTGTGCCAACTCATTAGCGGAGTGATTAAAAAACTGGGACCGCGTGGCGTCGTCGCGAGTTCCTTCCTTATCAGTTGCTAAGTGTCTCGAAGAAGGTAACACTAAATCAAGGATGACATAATACGGATGTGAATTATCACAGAGGCATGAATTCGATTAAAGCAAGCAAGTGTGGGTGGATGTGCGAATATGTGGGGCACAAAAGGAACCGAATCATGGCGACCCACAAGCGAACAAAGGTCCGCACCGCATTCTATTGGTCGCGTATAAAGTTTACACACGGGCGGGCTTGCCTAGTTAAGGTGGCTGGTTTGAAGTCCAGGCTATTGCGTTTAGTTCTTGAAACCTGCAAAAAAATATATGGCAGACAGACGAAAAGATATAAACATCCCGATGAGGATTTGACATTCACGTTGAGCCTTGCAGCGAAAGCAGGACTTCTGCTTATCTGCTGTCGGATCAAGCACAACGTTACGTAGTGATGCTGGTAACCGCAGGGCAATCAAATCAACATGTACTCTCGTGTCTCGAATGCATAGCCCGACCGATGTTATCAACGGCGAGACAGAGAAGCACAAGTAGCACATATTACACGATCGACTACGAGGGCCATATCATTTAGCTACAAACGAAAAATCTCAAACGTCCCGATTCGGGCTGAGTGACTTCTGCATCAAGCATCGGTTTGGCGTACCTAATGTCGGATCAAAGACACATAATGCGTAGTCATTCTGGTAACCGCAGGGCACTCGTATGAGCATGTCCTATGTTCACTAGACAAACAGAATGGGACAGCTAAGCCAAGAGCCTACGCGCATCAAATGCGAGAGTCCACAACTACAAATTGATAAGGAGCCATGAGTTTCGGCCAGTGAATCCCATCTTAAGGTGCAGAACACGCAAAGGACACGAGACGCTTATCATCACATGTCTCACTTTTGTCGCGACCGCATAATTGTTCCCCGAACAAATAAAGTTCGGTCACAAAGCGGGATCGATTGTCGCCACCCGGATGGCGCGAGACCAGTTAGGGAGCCTCCAGGTGCGGACTGCTAGCGGCAGCGCGCAAGCGAACAAACGCATAACATGCGGTCGCAACGGGGTGCAAGTGAACGGGGTTGGAGGTGCGCTCTTTAGCGTATGCGCTTAAGACAGTTGGATGGGTTTGCGCGGTCGTCGCGGCGACAGCGAGGTGACGGTCGTTTGGGTTCGGAACCGCGCCTGTCGACGAAGAATCGGAATTAGTGCCCGACGCAGGAGTTTAGCGATGTGTCACTGTTCGGTAGATTGCGTTAAGACGAAAGATTCGCCTGCTCACGTTACCACAACTGGTTCTGTTCCAGCGTTTGCATACCTCGAAGAAGCTAACGTCGTAAAGCTTAAACTGTTTGCAGGATTGCCGGAGCTAGACGCACCGCGACAACCGTACGCGGTGTTATGACTTGATGTGCGCTAAGCCTCAACACATGCCCGTTGCCGATGGCTTTCTGTGAGGATAGCGCATGCCAATATATGGGACCAAGGAAGTCCTACGGGTGCCCCAAGTATAAAATGCGTCTGACACAGCATTTGTGCAGTTAGGGGTAAGAAAGTTAGAGACATAACCAATTTACAGATGGGCAGCACATCATGTGCGCGTGGTGAGGAAAGACAATTGGTCAACTTCCCCCTGTACTGAACCACATTTAGGGTAACAACTAGCCATCGCCTAATTCGAGACTTAAACCTAGAGTTGAAGGGTATAAAATAGCGAGCAAAGGTGACATGCTTCCGTCTACGATATCGTCAACTCCTACAGCAAAAACGGCCTTACAGGCTACGAGAAACTGAGATTGTAGGCAGGACCGCATTCAGTTGCAACCGACGAGCTCGGCAATACTTCGGATTGCATTTGGTACCGACAAATTAACGGGTACCTCGGGCGGCACCGCAGTATAATTGACCTTGGTCGGTAGGTGCAGCCAAAGTGCGTAGACGGAGGCCACTAGAACCGGTTCACGCACGGCAATTCGAGAACGACGTGCTTTGAATTCGGCCGTTTAGTAATACGCGCGGCCATTGTGGTCGAATTGGGGTGTATGAAAAAGGTTTCTTTAGCGGATGGTTGAACTGTTCCCGCACGAATTCACCGATACGATTTTGGCAGTGAAGAAATTTTAGCATTTGGCCCCCGCCAGCCCTGATTAGTCACCCGTTTGTCATTTCGTGTCCTGTACAGGTGAGATCGTAAAGCCTCGGTTACTAATGAGCGCCCAGCGAGATCGATAATCGGCGCATCACTTTGATGAAAAGCCCTCGGTCAGGTGTTGCTTACACATGCTGGCCGGAGGCCTTTTTGTTTGTGCAAAACATATCACCTTGCTAAGAGCGCGAATCACATTCTCGTCTCCGTGCACGTCAAGGAAATTCTGGATACCTTGAAGGGCGGCGAGCGTACGGATTGCT
The DNA here is from genome assembly GCA_020875895.1 of Aphelenchus avenae. Lineage (NCBI taxonomy): Eukaryota > Metazoa > Nematoda > Chromadorea > Rhabditida > Aphelenchidae > Aphelenchus > Aphelenchus avenae. The sequence goes on from JNEY01000002.1 coordinate 726,306, forward strand.
CAAAGGTTCTATGCTGCGTCAAGTGGATACTTGATCCGACTCTATCGCGCTAACTATCAGGATAACGTTCCCTTTATGATCGCTTGGAATGTTTTGCCACGCATGTTCCACATGATGTGCTCCTGTCCCTATCGCTAAATATTGCCCCAGCAACTACATTTGCATGTGACAGCAATGCATGCGCGAGCCGACGCCCTCCGATTTTATTTTGGTCGATTGAATAGCGAAACAATTCTGCGCCGATTCCGACTCTCGGTGTGTCCTTGTTTTGAATCGCTTGCTGGCCTGGTAACGGGCCTTGCTTAGCACTACACGTGCCCTCTAGGCTTTATCGTGAACTTTTCGAACGTTTAAATGCTACTTTCGTGTTCTCAAATGACGCGTGAGTGCAATCTGCGACGTCTAAATATTTCAGTAACTTATCTTTGGGAAGCCACTCGGCATGGACCTATTCGGACAAATCCGGCAAGGGATTGCGAAGGCTGCGCAGATTGCTTCCGACAGCAGGATATTCCACGAAATTCCGGAATGTTCGATCCTCGCAGGAACCGATAAGATTTCCATTAAGCTCAAGGACCAAAATATGTAAGTACAATTACGCAAGGCTCGAAGAGTGAATTACGCTTAAAGTCACATTTCAAGTGCTTCCAAGCACATGTCTTTAGGCATCATGCACTTAAGACCAGTTGGCACCCGGAGACGGCCTCCGAGTCCGTTTTCTTCCTCATACGAAATGAAGAAAACCGAAAGCAGACCGTAATGGTCGCAGAAGTCCAAAGCGGGTACGGCGTTTCCGTGAAGACCGCAGCTGGAAAAGCAGTGATGGTGGTGCGGCCGCCAGACAACGACCCTACCTCATTGGGCAAGATCATGCATCCTGCGCCAGCCACGATATACAAGGTACGCCTGCTAGCAAACAATACGTTCTATCGCTTAGAAGAGCTGACATGCATATTTAGGTAATGCCCGAAGGACTTTCGGGAAATGTGGTCGGTCGGTACTTGCTGGTCAAGTCCCCGGCAATTGGTTTCGGTGAGCCCATCATGCGCGTTGAAAAGGTATGTTCCAGTCAGGGGATCTAAAGAATGGTTAAGGCACGTATCGCTGGCAGTTCAACATTTAGCAGAAGCCTGAAGTTTAGGTTATGGTATCCATGTACCCCATCGGCAAGGCTGTTGGTCTCTTTGAGTCGGACTCCGTTTACTGGTTCAAGCGACTGGACGGGACCATTCTCGGTTACGTACGCCCGAAAATCGTTCTCAAGAGTAACACGCTCGTCGTAAAGTTTATGTGAGTCAACAAGGCTATTCGTCGCTAACCAACTCGCGGTCGTAGGTCGGCGCAGAAGGATGTCCAAGAACGTTCCGCAATCCTGGGGACAGCGCTGCTGTTCGTGATAACGGAGATCTATCCGCCGCTCAGATCATTACTCGCGGAAACGCTGAAGAGGGCCGATCACCGGTAGATGCAGCAGCGGGCGCCTTGGCTGTACTTGCGACGACACGTGTGCCGACTCCCGGCTGTTCGCTTCTTGCCAGCTATGCTGTTCTGTTGGCTCAAATTCTTTTCGTTTTTCTCATGCGAGTCTCAGTAAAGCTGTACAGAGGGTAAAGTTTTCATGACGGTTAATACCGACCGTGAGTGACTAACGCTACGGACCAGTGATTCCGAACGGAACTGAAACGCTACACGCTTTGGGAAATAGACGAATAGTTCCCTATGACCACTTTGCATTGAAAACGAGGCTTTTACGGTTGTTTCAGGGGAAGCCTGTATCAATTGTTGAACATCTTTCCCAGTTTCCCTATCATTTTTCGAATTGACGATAAATGAGAGAGTAAAGATCTGTTGGGGTTTTATTTCGGGAAACTTGCGTCCGTTAACCCTCAGATTAACGCCGTTTTTGAAGGCATAATGCGAAGAGTCCGCAAGACATAAGCCGATTCTTTTGGTATGTCAAGCGACCTATGCGAGTGACGTCAGCCAGGGAACAGCTGAGGGCGGTCATGAGCCAGCAGGGCAGGTTGAGCAGCAGCTGGCGACTGGAAGTGGCGTGATCCTTGACCCCGTCGGCAACTGAGACACGAGCCAGTTCTTAAGCCTCCCGACGAGGTGGGCAATGTTTTAGCGGGGCTTCCTGCTGATACGCAGTGACGGCGGAAATGCGTGAAACCCGTTTGCCATGAGAACTTTTGTCTCCCTGTATGGCCCATTGCGCCTGGTTTCCCGCCTTTTCGCCTTCGCTTTCCACGCGATTCCTCGTGGCCTGGAACGATCTCTTGCATTCCCTGGGTCCAAAAATCGTCTTTATTAGCGTTTACTCTTCGGGGCACTAATGACCGTTGATCATCGTCTTGCGCGTGTCAAGGAAAGGAATACTGACTAAATACAGTCTTGCAGGCTCTTGAACGTTCCACTCCGATACTGATCCAAGCAAAAAGTTGTACCTCTATGTGATTCGCTAGTCAGTTTGATGCAGCCTTGCAACTTAAACTGGGTCTTTCCACGGTGTTCCTTAAAAGGACATGTTTATCATGCGTGGCGACTAGGTTCAAAGTAATGTTTGCAGGACACTTCCGTGACCCTGATCACACCAACTTGTTCATGAGTCAGTCAGCGTGCGGTGGGTGGCCAGCAATAGCGTGTTGAAGCGTGTTGGTTCATTATCGAAGCAAATAATAACCAGCTTAACCGGTATTGTAATTTTAGACCCAGAAGCGAGTATAACAGTTCTTTTGTATCGTCAAGGGGGGACGACAGGGCAGACAACACCTCAAAATGAAGGTAAGTGGCCGCTTGCTGCATATCTAGGCAAACGACCAGCCATTACAAAATAGAGTATTTGGATATACATTAGAGGGATACTTTCGGTTCCGCTAGGAAGGAAGTCGAGCATATTTTTAGAAGCGCACAAAGCGCCTACTAACGTTCCTTTTTGGACTATGGCTTACTCAAGCTCCTTTTTATCGGCTTTTTGCTTTCATTTCCTTAGGGAAATGGCGGGCGCGGAAGGCGAAACCAGCGGTAAGACGAGTAATACCAAAGTTTCCACTAGAAAGTTACAGTCAGTGGCGAAAAAAGACACCTGCGCTTGCACTTCCCCGAGGAATCACGTTGTGTCCGCCACAAGAGCGCACTTACTTTTAACTCATGCTGTAGAACCTACACATACAACCACAACTTACTGCCTTAAATTCCTGGCTTACAGATCGTATACCTGCTTCTCATGCTTGCCGCACTGACAGCCGCGTGCTGGTCCTTATGTGCCAATACCGGGAGCTCCTGCCACGACACTGGTTGCCGACTTAACGGTGGACATTGCAACTCTGCGTGCGTGTGCATGAAGCGGGGCGAGCCCGCTGAGCTGTTTTCCGGCGCCTTCTATCACGCGCGAATTTCGCTGTAGATTCAATCGACTCAACTCGACGTCGATCCAAAGCAGGACGGAAGGCAGTTGGAATAGCTCAATCTGTACTACGGGTTCAGTTGTATTTGTAGGTTAGCTATTAGACATGCCCTCGCGTTGGAAACGGGAAATGTGCGAAACGAAATGAAGTATCCTTGACACATGTGCACGTAAGACGTGCCATCCGAATTATGTTTAGGAACCAGGGGGCATAAACCAATGGAGGTGATGAACTGGCGTGCTCCACGTGCTCATGCAACACACTAAAAGTTAAGCTGTCAATATGTCAACACCAAGCTTCACGTTGATCTTGCATACAAAGGCTGCCAGAATGCAACCAATGAAGCATAGCTGATGGCCCATCCGTGCCAACAGTCTCAGCTTATTGTGCCAACAGTTACATTACCTGTGGTAAGCACATTGAGCTAGCTAGCAAGTGCAACGAAAGCAAGAAACTGAGGTAGTGCTTACGAAATTGCGCTTTATTTCACACAGCACTGACAGTGCAAGAAATGTGTACAAATCAAGAACGCTGTCCAGAAGGTAGTCGGGATTAACTGGGCCAAAACCAAATCAGTAGTATGATAATGCAGATCAAGAGCAAACAGCCGCAACAGCAGAAGCACTGGGCACGGTGGTCACGATAGATCACGACGTGACGCTCGCGGGTCTCGATGACGGTGGCGTCTTCCGAAGCTATGGTGATGGTCTCGTGCGGCTGACTTACGGTACTTTGAACGTTCTGAGAGCTGTGACGGCCTGCAAAGGGCAACGTTTTATCTTGGATGAACGGCTGATAGATAGCTTACCATGACCGTGATTGGTAACGTGCTTTCCGCCGTGGCCGTGTTTGCGGGTCATACTGTGGCAGAGCCCGATAATTTGCAATGAATGACGAGACGATGGCGTTCAGGTGCG